>JAWNOU010000044.1:880000-950000 GCA_035045725.1 Drosophila ezoana | reverse complement strand
GCGCCGTTGTGTTCGGGAAACGGAAAGTTTTCTTTGCTTATTCAACATATTCATGCAACTGATTGGTGTTACTTATATGACTCGGCTGATATGAATACTGCTCTAAATTCCCATCGGCCGCTTTTTCTGAACCACACAAGTCTACTGCCAAAATATCCAACCTAATTAATTCTAAATACTTTTAAAAGTTTCATAAGTCTGGATTAATTCTTGACTCGGCCATAGCCAAGTCAAATTTCTATTTATGGATTATCAATGATATGTTCATTATCTGCCTCGTCGCAAAAGTGAATTTGCTGAAAATCGTAAATCTTCACCTTTGCCATCCTCTTTTTATTTGGCGGTGGATAAGGCAAGCAATGGCTCTGATGCTGCTAACCTCTTTGCAGATTTATTCAATCAACTTACTCCTTGCCCTAATAATATGTTTACTCCTATAATACTACTTACTCTAGTACTATAATTAGTCCTATTATTTTCCATTCGTCTCTCCTTCAAGCTATAAATTCTTTAAAATCTTCTTATTATCATGGGCTTGACAATACTCCTAGTTTTCAATCAAGAATTGAAGTGCTTCCCTTTTCAACCATTGCTAAAGCTTTTTAAACTATCCCTTGGATCTTCCGTCGGTCTCACAGTCAGTCAGATATAACACATTCAAGGAGTATTGCTAAGCTGTCCGCTATCCCTTTAATTTGAAAAAAGTGAGAGGTTTTAGTCTGGAATTCCCGACTAGGAGATACCCAGAACCTTCCTCTACCTACACCAAATGCAGCTCGTGCTACGAGCTCGTTTGTTTCAGCAGGAATAAAAAAAATATTTCCCTCAATAGGAAGCGAACTCGTAGCAGACCGCACACATTGAAACGCCTCTATTTGACAGTCATACCAACAACAAATTTTTCGTGAAAAACAAAACTATTTAAAATAGCAGCACATACACGTACCACAGAATACAATATAGTAGCAATTGCAATGCCCTTTACATACGGACGGACGGGCAGACGGACGGACGGACCTGGCTAGATCGACTCGGCTTGTGATGCTGATCAAGAATATATATTTTTTATGGGATCGAGAATGCTTCCTTCTGCCTGTTAGATACATTTGCACCCCTTTTACCCATTTTCAATCGGTTGAGAGTATAAAAAAATCTCAAACGAATTTTTATACCCTGAACCCATTAAAAATGGGTTTTAGCTGTAGGTCCTCCTGGTGCCCGCGCAGATCGAGTTTGTTTCCGATAAACGATAACTTGTCCCGTTTCCAAGTAATCGATAAAAATGTATATTGAAATCCCGTTTTTTAAGCAAATTTGGTAAATAATAAGAGCTAGAGTCACCAAACTTGACATGTAGCTTCTAGAATAATATATATATATTGATTATCTTTCATTTTATACCTATCGCCACCTACCCGCTTCACTCTATCTATAAGCGCGCGCTGCATTTGGTGTTGGAATAAGAGGGTTCAGGGTATCCCCTAGTCGGGAGCTCCCGACTAGAACCTCTTACTTGTCTTAATTATCTATGCGAAAAGCCTACGCCCGAATCTTCGCACATTCAACTCTCACCCACATTAACATCCAAGAGGGGTGGGTAATGCCAAAAGGGTGAAACTCGCCTTAAATGAATTTACGCAGAGCTGAAAATGAAAACTTTCATAAATCCGTTTTCGTTAATTTACCACAGTTACTAGTAGAATATTCAAAGTCAAAATAAGCTTAAGGCCGATCGGATGAAACTTAAAACATCCTTCCAAAAATCTTTGACCCGCTTTTTTAACCGAGAAGAATTGAGAAAGGATTAAGTTAAAATGTTGCTTTAATGCAATAGACCTTCTGAATAGCGTCCTCGGAACCCAAATTGATGGTATTGCAGAGCATTTATCATCCAAGAGGGGTAGGTTTTGTCAACAGCATCAAACACTTGCTAGATGAATATTTATAAAGAAAATGAACTTGAAGCCTATGGATGTAAAAAATTGCATCTACCTATTTTCCGCCAATTACTTTTTCTATTTCTGAAAACGAATTCTTTAGCTTCCTACGTAGGGCTTTGAAAATTAGCTTTAGGCCGGACGGAGGGACCTTACAGTTTGCCCCAAAAAAACTGTGAAACACGTCTGAAATCATTTTTCGTAAAGATTCTTGAAACTGACTTTGAACCCGAAACTTCACACGCTAATTCTTTTACCCCCTTAAAATTAATTTGAACAAGGAAAATTAGTTTGGGGCCATTCGGATAGAAATCAAAAATATTTCATACAACCGTTTTTCACGATTTATCCATAATTGCGAATGAAATTTTCAAAAATCCAATATCACCGTGCATCTCTATCAAATAGGGTAAATACAGTTTGAATTTAGGTTCCATAGCTATCAAGGTTTGGGCTGTATGTTCATTACTAGTCAGTCAGAACAATGAATTTATACATAAAGACGCAGCTTAACGCCCGTTCAAGCCGTTATTCATCTTTTGGGTGTCTATATAGAGGTAAAGATGTATTTGTGCAAATGTATGTAACAGGCAAAAGGAAGCATATCCGACCCCATAAAGTATATATATTCTTGATTAGTATCAACAGCCGAGTCGATATAGTCCGTCTGGCTGTCTGCCTGTTTCTATGCGAACTAGTCTCTCAGTTTTAAAGCAATCGTCGAAAAACTTTCTGTTGCACGCAGTACATATGTCGGAACCAGCTGGATCGGACCACTATAACAAATAGTTGCCATACGAACGATCAGTCGAAAATAAAGTTGTTGTGTTTGTTTTTCAAAATATCTTGACCTAACTCGCCATTTATAAGTTTCACTATGTTCCCTACATTTATTTTACCGGGGCTTCTTAGATACGAACAAAGCATTATGAGTTTTATCAAAAGGTTCGGTGGAAGGGTTTTAAATCTTCGACATGCCGAAGATAGCCATTCTTTCTCGTTTTTATATACTACTGACATAGTAAATGAGCTCTTAGCGCGAGCTGGGTTGAAGGATTCAGGGTATCCCCTTAGTGCGAACTCCAGAGTAGAGCCTCTTATTTATTTTTAAATGGCTACACTTATTTAGTTCACGGTACATTTTTATTTTAAATACGGAGATCCTTCTTATGATTTTTTTTCCTCAGATAAAAACCAATTGTAATTATTCGTCAAAATAAGCAACGGCAGTGCTATTTCAAGTGTTGGTTAAGTGTGTGTAGCATGTCGGATTGTCTCTCTACCGCTTAACAAACAAGCACAAGAGTTGATTTGGGGCCCGAAGGGACTATGGATTCTATGGACGACAATAAGCTGATAACCTTCTCGCTTCCTTTATTCAATCTTAAGGAGGTTTAAGTCTTGCAAGGCGTCCGGGATAGACGCTGTCGATGAGAAGCTAAAAAAGGCATACCATGACGCAGTGGTGTAACCGATTTGGTGGCTTTTTCATATTTTCCTTGATGCTGTCCACTTTTTATACCCTGAACCCATTAAAAATGGGTAAAAGGGGTATTATATTTTTGTGCAAAATGCAAATGTATGTAACAGGCAGTGGGAAGTTTCTCCCACCCCATAAAGTATATATAAAGTATATATGCAAGGATCTCAGCACCTATAAGAGCTAGAGACTTGAAATTTTAGCTGTAGGTCCTCCTGGTGCCCGCGCAGATCGTTTCCAAGTAATCGATAAAAATGTATATCGAAATCCTGTTTTTTAAGCAATTTTGGTAAATAATAAGAGCTAGAGTCACCAAACTTGACATGTAGCTTCTAGAAAAGTATATATATATCAAGTATCTATCATTTTATACCTATCGCCACCTCCCCGCTACTCTCTATCTATTAGCGCGAGCTGCATTTGGTGTTGGAATAAGAGGGTTCGGGGTATCCCCTAGTCGGGAGCTCCCGACCAGAACATCTTACTTGTTAGTTCTATGGCAGCAAGATTTTGTCGGCATGATGCCAACAAAATATAAGGTCCCACACAGCCCAAAAACCAACAAACTCATACTGTGCGGGCACTAGGCTTACATTTAAAATCACAAGCTCCTATAGGATATAAGATTTTTGCGTTCATGCATACGGATAGACAGGCCGACATGGCTAGATCGCCTCGACTTCGATTGACCTCGATTGATGCTGATGATATATTTGCCTGTTATATAAATTTTTACAAAACCATTATACCTTTTTTACCCATTTTCGAAGGGCTTTGGGTATGAAAACCATAATAAACATATTTGGCCTACATTTTAAAAAGTAGTATAGTGTTTCTGTGCGAATGCTTGTAACAGGCAAAAGAAAACATCTTCAATCCCAGTTACTACATTAAGCTGTTATTGGACTATGAGCGAGTATTACGAAATTGGTTGCCTCCGACTGAAATATTCTCACTTGTGATTTTTCGTGCGGTAGTAAATACTTATCTCAGAATATTTTAACGATATTACTAAAGAAAGAAGAGTGTGGAAACTAAAGTTGTTGCATACCGTGCTACTCACCATCGACGATGTGCACCCGCACCGACGTCGGATTGGCATTCGATGGTGTACATGTATAGAGCCCAGAATCTTGCTGGATGGCCTTCTGCACTAGCAGCCGGCTGGTGGTCAGCACACCCTTTTCGGTGACCAATGATATGCCACCTCGCGGTGAATCAAAATTTATAACCTGAAATGAAAAACACATAAGCTTCGGATGGGTGTTAATAAACATGTAGCTTAGAACTTAGAACTTATAGCATAGCAACTGGGAAGAGGCTATCTTTTTAGGTGCTCCAAAACGGAATTTATAATGAAGCTCAAATTTAAAGCAAGAAACTCGGACAGTCAAGGTCAATAAATACCATTACTCTACATTTAAAGAAAGGATCAAGTCAATACAATCGCAATCGCAATGTTGTTGATAGAATTCAAAGAAGCATGAATGTGTGTGTGTACGTGTATACATAAATTCTTGCAATTTGCGCCAGCTGCCGCAAACACGAGGGCAGTAAAAAAAAACACATTTTCTTTTGTGTCTCTTAATCAATCTTAATGGAATTTTCAGCAGTCAATCTTATTGTACTGTAATGTATTCCTGTATTATCAAAATGACAATTGCATTAAAATTATATATTAACTTGATTTATAGCTTTTCGGTGATATCGGAGAGGTGGCGATAGGTATTAAATAAAAGATATCTGATATATATATACTATTCTAGAAGCAACATATCACTTTTGGTGACTCTAGCTCTTATTATTTACCCAATTTGCTCAAAAAACAGGATTTTGATATTGATGTTTTTCGATTGATTGGAAACGGAGTAAGTTATCGATTATCGGAAACAATTTCGTACTGCGCATGGACTCGGAGGACAGAACCTATAAGAGCTAGAGACTTGAAATTTAAGCTTTAGGTTCTTTATTGAGCAAATTGGGTAAAAAATAAGAGCTAAAGTCATCAAAAGTGATATTTTTATTCTAGAATAGTATATACATATCATATACATATATACCAAGCTAATACCTCATAGCTATAAATAAAGTTAATAATCCAACTTGTATTGCCCACCAATTTAAGCCACAATTTTAATCCAATTTACTTTTTGAGAATAAACAAGTATTCTACGGAACAATAAGATATACTGTAGAAAATTTCATTAAGATCGGTTAAGAAAGACGTGACGGCGGCAAGTAGTGCAGTTAGATCGAACCCTGCCAGGGGAACTATTTTTATACCCTGAACCCATTGAAAATGGGTAAAAAGGGTATATTGTATTTGTGCAAAGTGCAAATGTATGTAACAGGCAGAAGGAAGCATCTCCGACCCCATAAAGTATATATATTCTTGATCAGCATCAATAGCCGAGTCGATCTAGCCATGTCCGTCTGTCTGTCCGTCCGTCCGTCCGTCCGTCCGTACGTATGAACGCAAGGATCTCAGAACCTATAAGAGCTAGAGACTGAAATTTTAGATGTAGGTGCTCCTAGTGCCCGCGCAGATCGAGTTTGTTTCCGATAAACGATAACTTGCCCCGTTTCCAAATAATCGATAAAAATGTATATCGAAATCCCGTTTTATAAGCAATTTTGGTAAATAATAAGAGCTAGAGTCACCAAACTTGACATGTAGCTTCTAGAATAGTATATATATATCGATTATCTTTCATTTTATACCTTTCGCCACCTCCCCGCTACTCTCTATCTATAAGCGCGCGCTGCATTTGGTGTTGGAATAAGAGGGTTCAGGGTATCCCCTAGTCGGGAGCTCCCGACTAGAACCTCTTACTTGTTTTGTTTGTTTTAATTTATCTTTATTACTACAAACGAGCGCGTAGAGCGATCTGCATTTGCTGTTGGAATCAGAGGGTTCAGGGTATCCCCTAGTCGGGAGCTCCCGACTACAACCTCTACTTGTTTTTTTTTAATATTGTAAACTTGTTTCGGAGTGAGTGTTTATTGTGGGGGCTTAGTAGCCAGCTCAAACGCCTGATTTTCGTTTTTATGCTGTTGGTTATCTCTGTCGAGAATTACCGCTAGGTATTTATGGTCATGCACATGCTCTAAGAGCTTGCCATGGAGAAAAGTCCGGGGCAGGAGTCTTTGCAGGGGTTCACTGAGATGTTCCAACTACAAGCTCAGTGAAGCGCTTGAGTTACTCCTGCAGGATATCAGTTGCTTCATATACGCATCTATTTTTGGAAAGATTGCCGTGTCATCAGCTGTGATGTCATCAGCAATGATGTTAAAGAGCTGCGGATTTAATTTGCTCTTTATCTTGGAGAGGGGACCTGCGTGCCATACCCGGTCGAAACGCTTGTTGGATTTCGAGGTATGCTGCTACCACATACTCTTTCCTGCTGCTCCGGGCTACCGTGCTTGAATCGAAACCCAAACTGGAACTTCGCGATTGAAGTTTTATCTCCGGTGTATCCAGGGTCCTTCTACGGATGCACCTTTCCAGACTCTTGTGGAAGGCAGGCGGGAGGCTGATAGGGCGATAAGACTCAAGCTGGTTGTGCAGCATAATGTGCAGCATAATGCAGCATAATGACATAATGACTTGTGCAGCATAATGACTTGTGCCTTCTTCCAGGCCACTGAAAAGTGTTCTAGCCGTTGAGCTGCATTAAAAATGGCAACGAGGAAAAGCACCGCCTTGTATGGTTGCAGCTTAATTGTATGGTTGTCCAATCGATCTTCCCTTCTTGGAAGGTGATTGGTGATACGGAGAGAGACACTTGGAGTGGCGCCCCCAGAGTTTACGCAACTATATCCTGCTATGTGATGCGGTCTCAAACGGCTTGAAACGCTCCTCCAGGTTACAGGCGAAGGCTTCGGCTCTGTCTATTGGCGATCTAGCCCAGGAGCCATCGAGATGTCGCACGGGGAACCTTGGCGTAGCTTGCCGTCTGTATCGCCGGTATGTTTCAACAGCGCGAAATCGGAGCTCTCGTCTGTCGTTGCTTCCTCCAGCATGGGGTCTGTGGTTTTTCTTTTCATAATGGTCAACTCCTGGGTGCGAACGTACTCCCTGCTCAGTCGCTTTTTCAAGCAGAGGAGGCCTTCAACGATAGGGGGAAGCGCCCTTGTGTGTTGGTTTGTAAGCGAACGCTTAATTTTTGCTGGTGCATGGATGCAGGGATGCTTTGCATCCTTTATAGGAAGCAGCATGATTCCCCTCGTAGTTAAGCAACGTAGGTCTGCCACCGTTTTGGCCTGGCACTGCTCCGAGTTCGTTCAGTTAGACTACGGAAAGCATTGCCTGATGCTGTTGATATTTCTCGGGAGCTCAACTTGGAATCGTTGTCGGCCAACCTTACCAATGCGAAGCGCCTATTATTATTAGCCTGCTTAAGGTGTACATACCAGTAGTTGCGACTCGAGTCGTTTTTGACCACTTCGCGGTACGTTCTGCCTTCCTTGGGACAGAAATGCGTAAGCTGGTCGCTAACCTCAGGCACTTTGTGAATAATGCCTCTGTGGGTATCTGAATCTTTTGTGTAGATTCTTTGGGCGCCAGACAGCGAGACCTTGAACTCGTAGGCATCTGAGTCAACTGCCTGGTCCCGGGTCTATTCCCTTGCGACAATATTGTCAACTCCAGGAACTGTTATGGGCTTGGGGACCTTGAGAAGCTTCGACGGTAGCTTCTATCTCGTCGTCATCGATGACAGAGGATTCTTCCTGCGGCACGAGTGGAGTATATCTGTTCCCATTTGTCGGGGAGGCGTTGGGTGCAGTGCACCAGTACCACCTGCATTACTAGTTATCCGGTTTTTAGCGGATATGTTTCCTTTTTTTACGGCTTCGACCATTAGCGTTGTCCCTCGCCTTTTTTTTGAGCCAACCGTTTGCTAGTAGACCAGCGTTTCCTGGAATGCTGGCGTATTCCCTTCGCTCCTTAGAGGGTGCAGATCAGGGTTTTGGTGCTGTAAGCGCTGCAAGACGCAGCTGCCAGGGAAAAGATCTGAGCGCCGTGTTTAGCGGCCGGAATGGGCTGGAAAGCCTCATTGGTGGTTTTGGGCCGTGGTCCAATTGGCTCCAGTGCCGTACGGCTTGTACTAGTGGAGGCAGAGGTCCTACAGCCGATACTGAAGGACGCGGTGATTGTAGTTGTTGTGGTTGATTTTGTGTTCACAATACCGTATTGTTGAAGTAGTAGCTGGACCGTCTGTCTAAGCCTTTTAGCGGTGTACAGGTGCTCCTCTTCAATGTCAAACGTTGGAGATCTACTTGCATTAGTGAGCGGGTATACCGATGAGAAGGGTACGCCACGGTAATAGTTGTTGTTTGAGTTAGACGCTATTCATGTCACGAGATTTTCTGTCAGCACTGTCCCTGTTTTTGGCCGAAGTGTCAGCACTGGTAAGCGTCTTATTAGTCACTGGAACGTTTATATTGGTGAGCGGATTAAAAGCTTTCTCGCGAAAGCTCTTAAACTTATTTGTACACGGATAAGAGAGGCTTTGAAGATAAGCTGGTGTAACTTTTCAGAAGTTCAAGCAAGAATAACGGCACGGGCTTTTGCATATAAAATTTTTTGGATTCTTGAATTTAACACTGCACTTGGGCGTCCAGCGGCAGCGTTCTTGGTGTGACGACCCGCTATGTGAGGGATTTGTTTATAGTGCCGTGCCCACTTCAAATTAATGTATTGGTTTTATCAGCGCGCGTCTTATTTGAATTTAATCAACATCATTGCAATTGCGATTGTATTGTATTCTGTGCTGTGTGCATGTGTTGCATTTTTAATATGTTTTTTTCTAGGTGGTATTGCTGTTGAGTAGAGGATGCGACGAGTAGTGTCGTCTCTTAAGGGTTCGAGTCCTATCGACAGAACTAATTTTTCTTTGGTTATTTTTTGTTTCTGCTAAAGCAAACGGGCACGTAGCGCGAGCAGCATTTGGTGTTGGTTGTAGAGGGTTCAGGGTGTCCCCTAGTCGGAAGCTCCCGACTAGAGCCTCTTACTTTTTTTCTTGACAACCTACCTCTGTTAGATGGTATTATAGGCTTAAATCTGCTTACGCAGGTTTGTAATACCCTGAATACAAAGACAAGCAAAATCAACTATGGTACCTTTTCAAAGGTACTTCACGATTGTTGACGACATACAGTTTTCCCATGTACCTTAAATCAAGTTCAATTATTAAAGCATATACGGAATCCAGAGAGTTGTTGCCCTTTACCACTTCGGTCAAAACAACCATCCGCACCACAAACAACGATCCAGTTTACTCCAAGCTAACAAGTCCCAACCGATGGGGGTAGCAGAACTTGTCAATACAAAATAAGATCATTGCTCAACAAAAAAATAATTACACTTTCGAAAGCACCCTTCTGCAACCCAGCCTGGGTTGGCGATAAAAAAGTCCGCGCCGAGCTTAGCAATAAGAATAATCGTCCAGTAATAGACTTAAGGAAGCTTTGGGGAAAGCTAAATACTTTACAGCGTTGAATCTGAAGCCAGGCTACTACCAGACGGTCTTGATGGAGCAAGACTCCGAGACGACATATTTTCCTGTAAGCGGCGCCAAGTATGAATTCAGTCGGTTAGTATTCCGTGTGAAAATTTCTGGTAACATCTGTCGAAGGGTAATTGCTGACGTCCTTAACGTGTGAATAGGCAATACGGGCTACGTCTACGTTGACGATGTATTCGTTTTCTCAGCAAATGAACAAGAGCTTGCCAGTCACATACATTGGATTTAAGCTTAATCGAGCTCACGTAAAGGTGTCCAAATAAGAAACTTGTTAGTATCCGAGGATATCACCCTCATGTATCCAGATTTTAAAAAGCCGTAGACCTTACTAACGGATAGTTCTGCATCCGGGATAAGAACAGCTCTTTCATGAAACGGTAGACCCATTTGATCGTTGATGATAACAACGTCAACTTCCATTACAAGCCCGGTAATGACGGTCACTCTTTTGCGGCAAGACTTGAATGCGCCGGAAGCCGGAATATCTTTACGACCACTACTTATAGTGTTTTTGGCGAAATGCTACACATTGACATTTTCTCAACGGACAGGAAAAAGTTTTTGACTTTCATCAGCTGGTTCAGCCGATCATCTAGGACCGTTAATACTTAGTTAATGAACCTTTTCCCAAACGCAAAAAATGTCTACTGTGACAATTCGGCGTATTTTAATTTAGGGAAAATCAAAAAAAAAAAATAAAGAACAATATCGAAAAAACCCAGCAAATACAGAACAGAGCCTTTGACGTTGGCAACAAGAGAGGTACCTTTAATGGCCTCGCCCTATCCTCGCTTGTGCCCCCGCCGATCGTTCGTTCCCAACTGAACCATACTTTCGACTCTCTCTCGCGTTCTCACGTCGTGGTAAGGCTTTACTTACCTTACTTAAACTTAATTATTCCTCCTTTTCTCCGGTGAATTACTCCAGCCGCAGTTGCTTTTAACTTAATACTTTAACTCTCATTTCAAGTGGCTTTTGTTATCCTTACATCTTAAGTGACACTCCTACGTTTAATCTTACATGCTACTTATACCTATTGTGACTCCGCGTAACCTCTCCTCCATTCCCAACCCACCTTATTTAATGGCAGGTGACTCTCACTTCACAACAATTTCTGATTATCTGGCTTCTCCTGTTAAAGGCGGTGCAATATACAAATTGGGGTTTATTAACCCCTTATTTATAAATTAAGTATCTTTATCCTCTTTCGCTCATCGTCGCGTGCTAGACGCTCGATATTGGGCAAGGCAAACTTCACGATGAGGTAGTGGCCGCCAGCTTTCGGTGCCAGCTTCGTTGCAAACCCTTTGGTAGACTGGGAGTTTTGGCGCAGGCGTAGACATTCCCGTAGATATCGCGATATCCTTTACAAGTTGTGGTACTGGTCTCGGGACGTACGCAATTGCAGCGAAAGACTTCGAGGACCCCCTTCAGCCGTCTTTTTTTAACGTCCGGCGTCTGTGGGGTGTTTGTGGCAACGGGCGTGACTTTGTCATACAGGGCTGCAGGGGGATGGGCTCTCGGCCGTGTACCAAGAAAGCTATTGTTCGACCATGCTCGTAATCACGGCCAGGTCTATCGCCTGCAGCACTTCATTCAATTCAACTCTGACGATCCTTATTGAATAAGGCGATAAGGCGAACTGAACCTTCTCTTCGATGGAGCTTAGGAACGACTTGAGCGTTCGGTTAGTGAGCTGCACTCTACTGTCACAGCCTAGCTTTCGAGGTGCTCTGTATCTGCAGAGAATGCGTTCCCAACGATCGTCTGCATAATGACCGCACCGATACCATGGATACTTGTTTGCTAATGCAGCACGAAGTACTTGCCTTTTTCTGGGCAAACGAGAGTCGGGGCTGTCATTAATCTGTCCTTAAAATGTTCCAGCGCTGCCTCCTCGATTATGTCTTCCTCTTTTTCAAGAGGGCAGTTTTCGGTTGCACGATGGATGGAAAATTCGGCACAAACCTCCGGTACAACGATGCCATTCCCAGATATTGTCGATCTCTTTGCAATTCAAAATGATACTCTAGCTCGAACACCTTCTCGGGGTCTGTTCGGATATCTTCGCCGCTCACGACGCATCCCAAGTGTACCAATAACTCCTGCCGAATAGGACGCTTCTTCCGCTTCAGACTAAGGTTGGCCTCTCTCAGCCCTCGGAGTACTTTCTTCAAGTTGACCATGTGCTGCTGCTTTTTGGCACCTATGACGATGATATCGTCCAGATACGCGAATGCATGAGGCTCAATCTTCTGCTAGCTTACGGCGTCCAAGGTCTTTTGGAAAGCGGCATAAGCGAAATGTAGCGATTTGTATCAACCAACTGCTTGGCACCATATAGGGTATGTTCTGCCTACTGGTCTCGTCTATCTGTCGGTATCTACCACTATCCGTGCTTCAGATCAAGCATCGAAATATAACGGGCGTGTCGCAGGCGTTCCAAAATATGATTTATTCTGGGTGCATCTGGGACTGAATGCGTATTAAACTGCCAGTAAGTCCGCCAATCGTTGTCTTTCATTACGATTCGATGGATGGCTTTTATTGGGGAGCAAGAAAGATTCGTCTTTTTATGGGATTCGGCCACTCTTCCCAGCTTCGCGTTCCTAAGTGCCAAATCCCACTGGGACCCTGAATCCCCGTCTTCACTAACCAGCGTCATCCCCTGCATTTTCTCCCTTTTCGCCGCCGGGGACTCTATACGTTCCCGTTACGGTTGGCTCCTTTTCCAAGTAATCGATACAAATCGATATCGAAATCCAGTTTTTTGAGCAAATCTCTAGGTTTTAAGAGTCACAAAATTTGACATGAAGCTGCAAGAGTAGTATATATATATATCAAGCATCTTTCATTTTGTAGCTATCGCCACCACCCCGCTATCACCACATAGCTATAAATCAAGTAAAAATTCCAATTTTTATTGCTCATCAATTTAAGGAGCAATTTTAGTGCAATTGTCTTTTAAAGACTATGCGAATATTATAAAGTACAATAAGATCTACTGCTGAAAATTTCATCAAGATCGGTTAAGAAACACAAAAGTTATTTTAAACAAGTAAGAGGTTCTAGTCGGGAGCTCCCGACTAGGGGATACCCTGAACCCTCTTATTCCAACACCAAATGCAGCTCGCGCTAATAGATAGAGAGTAGCGGGGAGGTGGCGATAGGTAAAAAATTAAAGATACTTGATATATATATACTATTCTAGAAGCTACAAGTCAAATTTGGTAACTCTAGCTCTTATTATTTACCAAAATTGCTTAAAAACGGGATTTCGATATACATTGATTACTTGGAAACGGGGCAAGTTATCGATTATCGGAAACAAACTTGATCTGCGTAGGAACTAGGAGCACCTACATCTAAAATTTCAAGTCTCTAGCTCTTATAGGTTCTGAGATCCTTGCGTTCATACATACGGACAGACGGACAGACAGACGGACATGGCGAGATCGACTCGGCTATTGATGCTAATCAAGAATATATATACTTTATGGGTTCGGAGATGCTTCCTTCTGCCTGTTACATACATTTGCATTTTGCAAAAAAACATAATACCCCTTTTACCCATTTTTAATGGGTTCAGGGTATAAAAATGTGGAGGTGCTAGCGCAAATCGCAAAAATTTCTGTATGCATATACACACACACGCGTACCGCAAGCTAAATTTGGTGTTGGTAGAGGACGGTTCAGGGTATTCCCTAGTCGGGAGCTCCCGACTAGAGCTTCTTTCTTGCATATTATTTGCTTGACATTTTCGTAAGCAGCGCTGTTCGTACGATTGTGCTCTGTTGTGTCTATGTCTCGACACTTCGTTTATATCGAAAATGTCTATCACAAGGTTCCTACTATCCAGAACTTTATTGCTGCAAAGCTTGAAACAAGGTCGTTCTGAATGTGTTTACTACCTAAGGATTAACGAATGACTCATCGATAAATGAGTCTTTGCTCTGTCCATGTCTTTTACAAAATAGAATAAAACTCCGGGTAGAGCAGTATGACATCTTTTAAAGCCAAGATATTTCGCTGTGTTTCGTTCAGCTCAACCGGAAATTTTGTTGACTGATGGCTTCTAACCGACCCGTTTTTCCCATTAAGGATATTGTACAAAGGTTTCGAATTCGACGCAAAGTCTTTTAAGAAGCACCAGCCAGTTGCCAGTCCTAGAAAGGACCATTTCATGTTTACTTCTAGGAGTCTTTTTAACACCTTGTCAACATGCATAAAATGTTCAACCTTGTTTTGGGAGAAGACGTCGTCTGCGTAAAGGTAGCATGATCTGCAGATTTGCATCCCGCATTGCTCCATCCAAAAGGAAGCCTAAAAAACTCGTACTTACCCCCATTAACAGAAAAAGACGTTTTTGGTCATTCTCGTTCCGCTAAAATAATGGGGTATCTGTCAGCCTCTGTTTGTTCGTTCAATTTCCTAAAGTCGATGACGCGACGTTTTTCCTTTCCTCCAACTCGTCGG
The DNA here is from genome assembly GCA_035045725.1 of Drosophila ezoana. Taxonomy (NCBI): domain Eukaryota; kingdom Metazoa; phylum Arthropoda; class Insecta; order Diptera; family Drosophilidae; genus Drosophila; species Drosophila ezoana. The sequence continues at coordinate 935,580 of JAWNOU010000044.1, read as the reverse complement.
TGCCCTTCTTAACAATTACCCATTTTGGGTTTTGTATGGGGACTCCATTATACCAACTCCATTGAGTACAGTTTGTTGTAGATTGGATCATCGTTGGTCGTTTTGATAGTCGCGACGATCGATGTTTTGTAGGCAGTGACTCGTTGCAGTCTGCAAAAGCCCATTTCCCTTTCTTTTAACACGTTTTCGAAACTAGCCGACTCGTCAATCTTGGTAAAGTTACCGTGCGTACATCTGTGTTAGAGGATCGGTTCAGAACCTGTCTGAATTTGGGGTCGGTTGGTTTTTATACGCTGAACCTATTAAAAATGGGTAAAAGGGGTATAATGTTTTTGTGCAAAATGTAAGTGTATGTGACAGGCAGAAGGAAGCATCTCCGACCACATAAAGTATATATATTCTTGATCAGCATCAATAGCTCAGTCGATCTAGCCATGTCCGTCTGTCTGTCCATCCGTCTGTCCGTATGTATGAATGCAAGGATATCAGAACCTATTAGAGCTAGAGGCTTAAAATTGTACGTCCTCCTAGTGCCTGCGCAGATCGAGTTTGTTTTTGATAATCGATAACTTACTCCGTTTCCAAGCAATCGATAAAAATCAATGTCGACATCCTGTTTTTCAGCAATTTTGGTAAATAATTAGATGAATTTGATGTTGGTAGAAGACGGTTCAGGGTATCCCCTAGTCGGGAGCTCCCGACCAGAACCTCTTACTTGTTAGGCAAAGGTTTGCTCACTGCTTAAACAGATTGGGAGACCGATTACTCCGTCAAGTGTTAAAAGACCATTTAACAGATCACAAAAATGGTGTTGTCGCCGCAAACATGGTCAACAAACACTTTGAACGGTTTGTCGATAAGGGTAACGTTTGTTAGCCGTTTGCAGGGCTTGATGTAATTTTTTTGACGCCCCCGTGTCGATCAGAAACTTCATCGTTACCCCTGCTACTCATTTTTGTATAAACGATAGCAGGGACCTTCCCATTCAAAATGTACGCTATCGTTTTCCTACTCTGGTCTGCTATCGATATCTGAGGCTGCTGCTATGGCTGATTTTTCGCATGCTTTAGATGTTTTGTTGCATTGTGATAAATGGTCTACCCTTTGCCATCTCTGCCCTGAACAGTTAGATTCTTCTAAAAGTTTCCCAGATTCCTAGGAAGTATTGATGGTATTTTAATGAAGGGGGTTGGGGCTTTGGGTAAGTCTTTTCTCGAGTTTGTCTTAATATTCAACATGGGTTAGACTACCCTGTCTCAGCGTACCGATTTAATGCTCGGTGCCGTGAATTGGCCGAAGTTCAATGCTGTATTGAAGGAAGCAAGTACTGCGCCTGCCGGGCCTCTGATCTTTATTCTAATAATAATCATTGCCTGGTAATTATGAGAGCTGACTCACCTGGCTCCATGATATGTAGATTTCTTGTAAGCCAAAAAATTCTAGCAAACATTTGACCGCGTCTTAGTAGTCGTCTTAATAGACATAAACCTCCGGCAGCGTTATGTGGGTGCTTATAAGCTTACTTATTACCTCGGTTGTCGGTTGCTTAAACTCCACTCTCAGGTTGTTACACAAAATACAGAATACAATATAATCGCAATTGAAACACAGCTTATAGAATTCAATAAAGACGGGCATGAATGTGCGTGTGTACATGTATACAGATATTCTTGCAATTCCGATAGCTGCCGCAAACATGTGTCAATATCAGCACACGTTTTCTTTAAAAATTTCTGTGTTTCTTAACCGAAAGCTATAAAATGAAAGATTATTGATCTGTATATACTTTTCTAGACCTACATATCCCATTTAGTGACTCTACTTTTTATAACATAAGAGGCATAAACCATTACGCCGGCTTTGTTGTCCTTGTAGCCATATATTTGAATTTTATTTTGTGAACTTTTTGCTTCTTACCAACAAGTTCGACCTTGGATAATACTCCAACCGCTTTCTTTCAGTGGGCACAGGATGCACATACAAATAAATAACACATGTGTAATTTGCAGCATCTTAGGACACTCGAGTATTGGAGGAGAAAAGACTTATAAGTCAACGTTGCATGAAATAAAATTTTCCAAAGGTTGATTCAGGATAATAAGCATTTCATAAATTCCAGATGCATGCTGTGTATCACATCCAAATTGCGTTTATATTATTTGAATACATAATTGCTAATGATACCAATGCTAGTTGCAGTGAATTTTTTCAGAAACTTGGTGGAACTGGATATGACTCAGGATTGAAACTCACCTGCCGATTGTGCGACCAGATGACGGTTGGAGGTGGTTCCGGAGCAAATCTTACAATGCAAGTTAAATTAATGGTGGACCCTTTATTAATGTGTAGCTCGGGGCCGCCAATGACCTCCGTGATAGGCTCTGCATTGGGGGAGAGATAAAGATAAACAACATAGCGTTACTTAGTGAAAAAGTTACGTCAGATACAGCACTGCCTTTACATTTATCCCACACGGGCCGTGCTCTCTACAATTCTCCAAAATACGACTGAAAAACAGTAAACTAAAAACTATCCCATAGTCCCCTGTCACCCACCCTTAACACACCACCAAGCTGCGGTAACAAGCAGTCTAACTTTCTTTCTAACATATCTCCATATATAAAACTGTTTGCCTTGACTGATTGATTGGTGATCAACGCACAGTCCAAACCTTCAGAGCTAGAAAACTCTAGTTTACAAAACACAAAAAACGGCTTTGTAAAACAGCTTCCCCCGTGGAAAATGTGATTCAGCGATTTTTTGGGAAGAGTTTTCAGTTTTTTCTGATTTCCGTGACTTATTTTCAACGCCCTACATACAGCCCTACAAACTTAATAAATAAACGTTTCAGCGATTTAAGAAATTCCACCCTCAACAGAGCTGAATTCGCGAAAAACGGCTTCATAAAGTTTTTGTTACCATCCGATCGGAATCAAAATCATTCTGAAAGATCTTTGTTGAATTTAGAAATTGGCGATTTTGGAAATTAATAAACGAATGATATAGATATAGCACTCAAATCTGGATAAATGACAGACTCTTAATCATGTAAAATGGGTAAAAAGGGTATAAGAAGTTTTGCATAATGGTTGTGCAAATGTGTTATACAGCAGAAGGTCCTCCTAGTGTTCGCTCTGTACGCGTTTGTTTCTGTTAAGTTTGACTTAATTTAATCTTTAATCTGAATCACGATCTCTATATTACTTTTACTATGAAATAACTTACTTCAGTTATTGTGAAATAACCGAAAATGAATATAGATGATTTAATAACACAAACGACCATTTACGAGACGTCATAGCCACTTAGTCAGCAGTGTAACAAACGGGTCAAAATGCAGGTGGGGCAGCAAGTTCTACGAGAGAACCGCCATTGCAATGCCAAATTTCTAGGGCGGAAAAGACTCTAGGGTGCAAGACTACATTGAAACATTCAGCATCATTTTGCAAGTACGACTTGTTTCTAAAAGGAATGCTAACAGAACAAATGAAGAAGTCTTCAAGCGGATTGAAGCAAGGAAGCAAGTGCTACGGATGTGGAGGCCAACACTTGCTTAGAGATAAGAAATTAAACCAAGTAAGAGGTTCTAGTCGGGAGCTCCCGACTAGGGGATACCCTGAACCCTCATATTCCAACACCAAATGCAGCTCGCGCTAATAGATAGAGAGTAGCGGGGAGGTGGCGATAGGTATAAAATGAAAGATACTTGATTGTATATACTTTTCTAGAAGCTACATGTCAAGTTTGGTGACTCTAACTCTTATTATTTACCAAAATTGCTTAAAAAACAGGATTTCGATATACATTTTTATCGATTACTAGGAAACGATCTGCGCGGGCACCAGGAGGACCTACATCTAAAATTTCAAGTCTCTAGCTCTTATAGGTTCTGAGATCCTTGCGTTCATACATACGGACGGACGGACGGACGGACGGACAGACAGACGGACATGGCTAGATCGACTCGGCTATTGATGCTGATCAAGAATATATATACTTTATGGTGCTCCTAGGTCCCGCGCAGATCGAGTTTGTTTCCGATAAACGATAACTTGCCCTGTTTATAAGTAATCGATAAAAATGTATATCGAAATCCCGTTTTTTAAGCAATTTTGGTAAATAATAATAGCTAGTCATCAAACTTGACATGTAGCTTCTAGAATAGTATATATATATCGATTATCTTTCATTTTATACCTATCGCCAACTCCCCGCTACTCTCTATCTATAAGCGCGCGCTGCATTTGGTGTTGGAATAAGAGGGTTCAGGGTATCCCCTAGTCGGGAGCTCCCGACTAAAACCTCTTACTTGTTTTATATTGTTATCTTTCCTGCATCGCGACACCTTTAAGACTGAGTATCTTGTCAAAAGCTTTTATCCGAATCATTGTCAGTTCTGGAAGTAGGTCAAATAATTCACTACTTACCCACAATATTCAAATAGACGGAATGACCGATTGGTGGTGTCGTGGATATCTGACATTCGTATATGCCTGAGTCCTTGCGCTGGGCATAGCGTATACGAAGGGTCCAGTCTTCGGCATGTGGCGAGTGCATTGCTTCAAATCGCTGATCTGATGTATACGTATAACGGCCAACGGTTAAAAGATGTATATCCCGATGCCGGACCCAGGATACCTGTAAAAACAAAGATAAAAAAAGATGATATTAATTATTTGATCAATATACTGGTTTTAATTTACGCTTCACATAAATGTAAATATAGCTTTAGCTTTTAGGAAGTTGAAGAAACATACTAGGACACGTGTCCTTCCTCAGAGTTATTGAGATACACCACCGCCATGAACGTTTCTCGAATCGCTTAAAGTACTCGTTCGTTGCTGATGTCATGTCATATTTCGGATGAAGAGGTTATATAGCGTCGGATCTTAATCGCTACCTTAAAATACCTCTGCTCCAATCGTCTGCATCGGATTTAAGGTCTTTCTAGATCACATTAAATGTCCTATATGTTTTTACCATAATGTTTGTTCTGTTGGGACTAAGTTGTAGACTTCGTGCAGCTGAAGAGGGGTGCCATGACTGAGCATTTAGACAAACTGCAACTTCAGAATACCCCGTTTAGAAAATCCATCTCTTTCCGAACTGACACACGGACGGACATGGCCAGATCGACTTGGCTGTTGATGCTGATGATGAATATATATAATACTTTATGGGGTCCTTCCGCCTGTTACATGTATTTGTACAAATAAATAATACCATTTTTACGAATTTGTATTGGGTTAAATGGGAAAAATGCAAAAACTGGATTCAATATCGCTTTTTATCGATTGCTTGGAAACGAGCCAGTTATCGATTATCCAAAACGACCTCGTACTGGTCGGGCAATATATTGACCAAAATTTTGATCCAGAGATCCTTGGCTATTGATGCTGATCATGAATATATATACTTTATGGGGTCGGAGATGCTGCCTGTTACATACATTTGAAAAACATTATGCCCTTTTTACCCATTTTTAACGAGTTCAGAGTCCGAAAATTTCAAATAATATTTAACAACATTCACTTATAATATTGTCTTCCCTACTCTTCGGCAGACGTTTGAATTGAAAGCAACGCTGCAACAGTGACCGGATCTTTATGCTCATCTAAGCAACAATTATTGGGTCGAAAACGGATATATAATATTTTTTACCAAGAAACTTCAAACTTACCGTGCGATTTCCAAGATTTTTAACACGGCAGGTCAACTTAACTGTTTTTCCGACAAGACCGGTAATGTTGCTAGTTATAGTCGTATCAAAGGTAGGTCCACCTGTGCCTGGTGTGGGTAGATCTTGCAAAAAGTCTGTAAAGAAACGCTTCGAGGCGCCGTGAGATCTCCCTGTAAAAATAAAAGTACCCAAAATATAGTTATTTTTAAGGATTTTTGCTTAATATATATCAATTGTACAGTTGCCGAATTGTAAAGGCAAATTAAATAAGAAAGAAGAGCTTCTTCGGCATGCCGAAGATTTATTACAGACCGAACCTTTTCCTAATGCTCATAATACTTTGCTCGTATCTAAGAAGCACAGGGAAACAAGATAATGGTGAGTATGACTAAGACATCTTTATTACCAAAAAAGATTTTCATATAAAAGCCTTTAGCCGGTCCCAATAACAATAGCTTTAAAACTGAGCGACTAGCTCGCATAGAAGCAGTCAGACGTACAGACGGACGGACAGCCGGACACGGCTATATAAACTCGGCTATTGATACTGATTTAGAATATACATATGTACATTATGGGGTCGGAGATGCCTTCTTCTATGCGTTGCAAATTTCGAGACAAAATTATAATATAATATATAATTATAAATATTTTTTCACATAATTGCATTGTGAATGTAATTAATGCCGAGTTTTTCATAATTTTGCATATATGTAAGGAGCTTATTTGAGTTAAGTCAAGATATTTTGACATATAAAAAAGGTTTTCTTTACGTTCCAATCATTTCTATGGCAATTATATGATAATCTGGTCCTAGCCAGCCAGTTCCGAGAGACGTACAAGACGATAGCTTTAAATAGCTCACATTGAAATGCGAATAATGCCGGTCTGGAATATTTATACTTTATGGGAATGGAAACTTCATCTTCTATACGTTTCACATTTCATGGCAAAATTATAATGCCCTCATCAAGGGTACAAAATAAACCATTAAGAGTACATTAATCGGGAGTGCCCGAATAGAGGGTACCCTATACCTTCTTCTATATAAACCAGCTGAAGCTCCCCAACATTTTCGATCGGTGCCTTCTAATCCATAGCAGTGACTGCGAGAAGAAAGTATGGTTACAAGTATCTAGCTTTCATGATTTTAACATTGTGGGATATTTGCAACGATGTGATATTTACCATGAAGGGGAAGAAGGATATAGCGTAATACTGTAAGGTATTTAGGCTGCTAAAGAAGTTTATCTGATCTCCGACCTTTTTTAGGCGGAGATCGCGTTCGGTGGCGTCGGTTGCTACGTACCATGGTAGGCCGGCAACCTTGCTGCCTTCACTTGGACTACAGCTTGATTTGCGGTTTTAATAGCCAGTCGAGTTTTTGAAGCCTTCTCAAGAATTTCGCTCTGGTTGCTGTGATATGGGACCCCATTTGAGACTACGATGTGCTCGATAGTCCCCGTTCCGAAAGAAACTTTCTGAAGTGGGTCTTATTCGCAAACGGTCAATTAAGTTAAATTATTGTTTTAAAATTTGTATGTGGTTCGAATTGAAATTTCTATATAATAGTACTTGATCTGTGTATACCACAAAATAAGCTACATGACAAAATTGCTTAAAAACTGGATTTTTGGATTTTGTTTCAAAATTATATTGCGCTGGCGGAAAGTTGCTTCGTTCGAAATTTCCAACGTCTAGCTTTATTAGGTTCTGATATTAAAGCGTTCATAAATACAGACAGATGACTATTGATGCTGACCAAGAATACATACCTTTTACATACATTTGCCCAAAATCATTATACCATTTTCCACAATTTTCAACGAATTCAGTGAGTACAAATAATTTTATATAGCATAGCCCACCCTAAAGTAAAAGTTTATGAAAAAATTTCACATAAATAGGTTTATTTTTATTTAGAAAATTACGTCCAGAATAACAGGCAACCATTCTCCTCAAATGCTTTCAGGATCTTCTCGACTAAACTACGGCATTGTTCAGGTGTGTCATCTCATTCTCCCTAGCAAAGCTGGTGATCAGGGATCACACTGGAATTTTCCATACTGGGTCGGACTCTACGTAATATTTCTGCTTAAATTACTACTGCCAATGAAATATTCGAGTGATACGAGGATAAGACTGCAAGCCAGATTTGCGGCTGAGGATGATTTTGGCTCATTTCCATATAGTTGCGAAATGACTTAGATAAAAAAATAGGTTGCTGAAGTTGCCGCATAATTGAATCACATTAGGAGGCATGGCTTTAATGGCTGGGCTTCATATTGAGCGTACCTAGGCGGTTTGAATGATTTGAGCTTCTCAATCCCGCTGATAAGCTCATCTATCTTTACTGCAAGAATATGAAACTTAAATTTGGCAGGCGACGTTCAGTAAGTTCATGTTGTCCTTTATCTCGAGTTGGGAGCATCTGCCAAAGGGGGGGAAATGTTTCGTAAAAATGTTTTTTTTTGCTTCCGAGCGGCACCAAAATGCGGGGGCATCCTTTAGAGCGTCACTTCTTTTTGTAAGCCTTTGATGCCTTATATAAGCTACAACTGGTAATACTGGGGAACTCCAGAGACTGTTTTTCGGAGACTAAACAAGTGTTGCTTGACATGCCTGGCTTCTCTATGTAAAGAAGTTGTGACTCTAGGCTTGCGAGAATTTTGCCAAGCTCAGCAACGGTAACTTTTTTCAGCTACCAAAGGTGCACCTTCCGAGGACCAGAGACAAAATTTCCTGCAAGGGGTGCAGTTAGAGGTCCTACCGGGGGGAGTAGCAAACGAAAACGCATTGCACATATTAATGTTCAGGTGTTCGGTGTATTGGTACAGATTCATCTGCAACTAGGACTGATTGCGGTCAATGTTAGTGTTGCACCTGAACAACCTTCTCCGGTCTGACTTGGTGCTTGCTGGCATACTCAGTATCAACTAAGCGGTAAAGTTATCGGAGCATAGCTAAAGTATATCGCAGGACCAAGGTTGTCTAAAATTGCCCAACAGTGTGACGAGAAGTTCAGTAGGCAGCCGCTACTATTAAGCGGTAAAGTTATAGAAGCATAGCTACAAAATATCGCTGGGCCAAGGTTGTTTAAAGGTTGTCTAGTGTGACGAGAAGTTCAGTAGGCGGCCGTTACTATAATATGGACTGCCTATAAAGTCATAACCACTTATATACGTTGCATCGCAACAAGAAACTTGAGCATATATGTACATATGTGCTGCTATTTTAACTCAGTCTTTTCCATCTATGTCAGTACCCATTAAATATGTTTTAAGTCGTTTTATACCCTGAGCCCATTGAAAATGGGTAAAAAGGGTATAATGTATTTGTGCAAATGTATGAAACAGGCAGAAGGAAGCATCTCCGACCCCATAAAGTACATATAATCTTGATCAGCATCAACAGCCGCGTCGATCTAGCCATGTCCGTTTGTCTGTCCGTCCGTCCGTATGTAAGAATGCAAGGATTTTATAGCCTATAAGAGCTAAAGACTTGAATTTTAGCCATAGGTCCTCCTAGTACCCGCGCAGATCGAGTTTGTTTTCGATAATCGATAACTTTCTCCGTTGCCAAGCAATCGATTAAAATCGATATCGACACCCTTTTTATACCCTGAACCCATTGAAAATGGATAAAAAGGGTATATTGTATCTGTGCAAAATACAAATGTAAGTAACAGGCAGTAGGAAGCATCTCCGACCCCATAAAGTATATATATTCTTGATCAGCATCAATAGCCGAGTCGATCTAGCCATGTCCGTCTGTCTGTCTGTAAGTCCGTCCGTCTGTCCGTCCGTCCGTCCGTCCGTCCGTATGTATGAACGCAAGGATCTCAGAACCTATAAGAGCTAGAAATTTTAGATGTAGGTGCTCCTAGTGCCCGCGCAGATCGAGTTTGTTTCCGATAATCGATAACTTACCCCGTTTCAAGGTAATCGATAAAAATGTATATCGAAATCCTTTTTTTTAAGCAATTTTTGTAAATAATAAGAGCTAGAGTCACCAAACTTGACATGTAGCTTCTAGAAAAGTATATATATATCAAGTATCTTTCATTTTATACCTATCGCCACCTCCCCGCTACTCTCTTTCTATTAGCGCGAGCTGCATTTGGTGTTGGAATATGAGGGTTCAGGGTATCCCCTAGTCGGGAGCTCCCGACTAGAACCTCTTACTTGTTTTTTTTAGCAAATTCGGTTATTAAAAAGTGCTAGAATCACCAAACTTGATATGTTGCTTCTAGAGTATTATATATATATATCAAGTATCTTTCATTTTATACCTATCGCCACCTCCCCACTACTGCCACATAGCTATAAATCAAGTTAATAACCCAACTTGTATTGCCCAACAATTTAAACTACAATTTTAATTCAATTAACTTTTTGAGAATACACAAATATTCTATGGTACAATAAAATATAAGAAACACGTGTTTACAGCTAGCGAATGTATTGATTTCTGTGCTGCTATTTTTATTCGTTTTTTTCTCAAAAAGACTCAATTATGGGTGGCTGTTGAGTAGAGGCGGTGGGAAATGGTGTGGTGTGTCGCAAACTCGAGCCCTACTGTTTTTTTTTTTTTTTTTGCAAGGGCTTCTGATTTTTGTAGAAGAAGGATTCGGGTATTTCCCAATCTGGGACAGCGGCCTAGAGCAGTCTATCTTGTATAATTTGTTGGTACAAATAATATCATATGATCTTTAAGGATAAAAGAGTTTGATCTCTTTGACTGTGCTGAACGGACAGCCTTAACAAGCAAACATCAATTTAAGCAGAAGAACAAACAACTGCTTATGTGCTGTGCTTTGCAACTTCCTACTTTGTCAAGTTGAATATCATTTCACAAACACATTTAATTCAATTAAGAGACTCTTGTCGGGGGCTCCCGACTAGGGGATACCCTGAACCCTCTTCTACCAACGCCAAATGCAGCTCGCGCTACGCGCCCGTTTGCTTTAGCAGTAACAAAAAACAGTTATTTCGACAGGATTCGAACTTGTAAAAGACAACACTATTTGCCTCCGCCTCTACTCTGCAGCCAAACCAACAACTGATCGATATTGAAAAAAAAAAAAACCATATAAAATTCCCGCACATACACACAGCGCAGAAAGCAATACAATCGCAATTGCCATGCTGGTGATAGAATTTAATAAAGCCGCGCGTGAATGTGTGTATGTACATGCATATACAAATTCTAGCGCTTTGCGCTTACTGGCCCTTTAACGTGGGCTGCCAATATATCTCTATATATAAAACTGTGTGTCCTGACTGACTGACTGACTGACTGACTGATTGGTGATCAACGCACAGCCCAAGCCGTAAGAGCTAGAAAGCTGAAATTTTCACTGTAGTTACCTTATGTGATGAAGGTGCACGTTAAGACGGGGTTTCGGGAAATTCCACCCGCAAGTATGGAAAAATCGCGAAAAACATTTGTATGAAACTTTTTTGTTTACCATCCGATTGGCCTCAAACTCAATTTCAAATTTCTTTGTTCAAATGCATTTGAGGGGTGTTTCACAATTTTCCAAAAATGTATTCCTCCTTGGTGGAAATAGGGGTAAAAGATTTCGTAAAATCTAAACTCCTTCGGTGGAAAGTGCATTTTAAAGATTGTGAATTTTAAGTTTTGTCCGATTTGCATCAAACTTATTTTCAAGGCTCTACATAATAATATGATGAAAACGTGTTTCAGTGATTTGGGAAATTCCACTTGTAACAGTGGTAAAAGGGCGGAAAACTTTTATATGAAAGTAGTTTATTTACCGTCCGCTCAGTTTTAAAATCATTTTCAAAGCTTTTTGAGAACATTGATTTTATAACATTCGTGCCAAGGGCACGGCCGGGCTATACCCGCTAGTATATATATATTTTGATCGACTTATTGATTTGATTTATAACTTTGTTGTGTAGGCGGGGACGGTTGTGGCGATACCTATAAAATTAAATGTATTTGATATATATACACTATTCAGAAAGCAACATGTCAAATTTGGCGACTCTAGCTCTTATAAGTTACGATATTTGCAAAAAAAAAAAGGGTTTTGAAATCGATTTTAATCGATTGCTTGGAAATAGGGTAAGTCATCGTTTATCGGAAACAAACTCGTTCTGCGCGGGCACTAGGAGGAGCTACATTTCAAATCTCTAGCTCTTAGAGGTTCAAAGATTCTTGTGTTCATATATACGGACGGATGGACGGACGGACGGATAGACAGACGGACATGGCCAGATCGACTCAGCAAGAATATATATACTTCCTGTTACATACATTTGCAGAGGTCAAACTTCATCTTTTATCCTATTATTAATAAAAGATTGCTACTCAGTGACCGTAGGGTAATCAAGCCGGTGTGCTTACCGAGCCCTGACGGTGTTCCCGCTTGTGTGCTCAGGTACTGTGTGAAGCACTATGTGAACTTTGGATTGACTGTAAGCACTTCACCTTTCCCGACCATATGTATGTCGGAGCATTGCTACTGTTAATGTTATTGTAATTGTTATTCGAAGTTAAGTACAGCAACATGAATATTGTATGAGTCGAAATTAAAAGAAAGAAGAATAGAGAAAACAGAGTAACTGTCATTGGCGACTTGTATTTCTTATATCACTGAGAGTCGGTGAGAGGACTAACTGTTAATTCTCTCACTGAGTGAGACCCGTGCATAGAGTTGTTGGTGTGCGTGCAGTTCTTTGTCAGCTGATTCGTGTAAGGACACAAAGAAAGCGTTGCAAGAAGGAAAAGCGGTTACGGCTGGTTTTCGTTGCGTTGCAAGAAGCAAAAGCGGTTACCGCTGGTTTTCGATGCGTTGCAAGAAGCAAAAGCGGCTACCGCTGGTTTTCGTTATTATTCGTTGCGTTGCGAGGCAAAGGATTGATGTGGACAGACAGAAGTAAATGGTCTGGGCGAACGGATGTGATTGCGCACTGCGAAACTAAGAAAAGAGAACCAAATGCTACCAACAAAGATGCCGGGACTCGCTGCTCAAAGTGTGAAGAATTCTGACCATACGGCCGCTTCGACATCAGAAGTGGGATTGGATCCTCCTAACTCTCAGTTGTGTCAAATTTTGGAGCAACAAAATAGAAATTTTATTGAGTTGCTGCGAACAGTGCAGGCTAACGCAGCGCCTCGTGAGTCAAAGACGGTGTTTTTACCAAAATACAACCCCGAAGCCACCGGTGCTGATGCATGTGCTTGGAGTATTACGGCCGATATGATTTTTATTGAAAATCCACTTGAGGGTTGTGCGCGCGTGATTGCCCTCAGTAAAGCTTTGGAGGGCAGTGCATCGCAATGGCTCTCACAAATCTGTTTTCCTGGCATGCCTTGGGTTGACTTCAAGCAACTTTTTACGCAAAGATTTGTCGACGTAGAGACAACCACAGCAACATTTATTACGCTGCTAGACGGACGCCCAGGGACTGGAGAGTGCATGTCGTCGTATGCAAGCCGACTCGTCACTTCGTTAATGACGAAAATGAAAAATATGGAGCTGGAGGAATTGTTGGTGTCAGTTGTGCTTGCGCATACTGCGCAACTGGACAGCAGACTAAAAAAGCTTGTGTGCACCACAAACATCAAATCGCGAAGCGAATTACAGCAACAGTTGCAGGTATATGAAATCGGGCAGCGTCAAGAGACTTCCAAAGCAGAAACTACTGTGGGACCTGAAAGGAAGAAGCAGAAGTTTTCAAACATCGTTTGCCATTATTGTGGAAAGACAGGGCACAAAATCGCAGACTGCCGCCAGAAGAAAAATCGCGAATCACAACCATTGGGAAGCGGGCATGCTGGAGGCATTGGTATGAGACCAAAAGAGCAAAAATCCAACGTAATATGCTACAAGTGTAGACAGGCTGGACACATTTCTACTGGGTGCCCTTCGACTGGAAAAAGCTCTGAAAAGAGAGTGAACATATTTTCGGTAATGGAACCAAAAGGTGTGCTCGTTCATTCTGGTGAGTTCGTTGATGTTTGTTTTGACTCTGGAGCCGAGTGTTCACTCATTAAGGAAAGCGTAGCTAGAAAATTCTCTGGAAAAAGGTTTTTTAACGTAGTAATGCTTAAGGGTATTGGAAACGATTCTGTATGTAGCTCCACGCAAACTTTGACCAATGTAACCATTTATGACTTTATTTTGGAAATGTTATTCCATGTCGTTATGGACAAATATTTGAAACACGATGTTATGATAGGCAGGGAAATTTTAAGTCAAGGTTTCGGAGTGACGATCGAGTCAGACAGATTCTGCATTTATAAAGTAAAGCTGATTAATGTTGTTACTGAACCCAAAACATATGAAGAATGTATTAACCAAAATGTAGAGTTAGACGAAGCTGACAAGAGCCGTTTAATAAACGTTTTGAAACCATACATGGAACATTTCAGAAAAACAGGTTAACACAGGCCAGTTGGAAATTCGGTTAATAGATCCAAATAAAACGGAACAAAGGCGACCATATAGGCATAGTGTAGATGAGAAGCAAACTGTTCGCGAAAAAATTAATGAGTTGATGGCGGCAAATATTATAAGACCGCGCTGTTCCCCATTTGCGAGTCCGATTTTATTGGTAAGAAAGAAAAACGGAACTGATCGCTTATGCGTCGACTATAGGGAGCTTACCGCTAACACAGTTTCGGATAAATTTCCATTGCCTCTTATCTCCGACCAAATTGCAAGGCTACGTGGGGGAAGGTATTTTTCTTGTTTGGACATGGCCAGCGGATTTTACCAAATACCTATTCACCCAGATTCAGTAGGGCGTACAGCATTTGTAACGCCAGAAGGGCAATTTGCGTTTTTGGCAATGCCGTTTGGTTTAAAAAATGCTGAGTCGGTGTTTCAGCGGGCAATAATAAAAGCGTTGGGGCCACTTTCGTATTCGTATGTTGTGGTTTACATAGATGATGTATTGGTCGTGGCCGAAACTAAAGATGAGGCAATTTCAAGATTGCAGAAAGTCATAGAAATTCTTATTCAAGCTGGATTCTCATTTAATTTCGAAAAATGTACATTATTAAAATCAACAAGTAAGAGGTTCTAGTCGGGAGCTCCCGACTAGGGGATACCCTGAACCCTCTTATTCCATCACCAAATGCAGCGCGCGCTTATAGATAGAGAATAGCGGGGAGGTGGCGATAGGTATAAAATGAAAGATACTTGATATATATATTCTATTCTAGAAGCTACATGTCAAGTTTGGTGACTCTAGCTCTTATTATTTACCAAAATTGCTTAAAAAACAGGATTTCAATATAAATTTTTATCGAATACTTGGAAACGGGGCAAGTTATCATTTATCGGAAACAAACTCGATCTGCGCGGGCACTAGGAGCACCCACATCTAAAATTTCAAGTCTCTAGCTCTTATAGGTTCTGAGATCTTTGCGTTCATACATACGGACGGACGGACGGACAGACAGACGGACATGGCTAGATCGACTCGGCTATTGATGCTGATCAAGAATATATATACTTTATGGGGTCGGTGATGCTTCTTTCTGCCTCTTACATACATTTGCATTTTGCATAAAAACATAATACCCCTTTTACCCATTTGTAATGGGTTCAGGGTATAAAAAGCTACAGTTTGCTGTCAAAGCTCCTGAAATGCGCGTAGATTTAACTGAATTAAGTGACACCTGGCTTATAGCTGAACAGCAACGAGATCTCGAAATGACATCTTTAATCTCTAAACTAAAAAACAATGAATTAAACGAGAATGTTGCCAGTACGTATGAGTTGAAACTAGGCTTGCTGTATCGTAAAATTCAAAGAAATGGTAGAACCCGTTGGTTACCTGTAGTTCCAAGATCTTATAGATGGGCTGTCGTTAACCACATTCATGAGGCTATAATGCACCTTGGTTGGGAAAAGACCCTCAAAAAAGTGTACAGTTGTTACTGGTTTGAAGGTATGACGAAATACGTACGAAAGTTTGTTGATATTTGCATCACGTGCAAGCTATCAAAACGCAATCTGGGAAGAGGCATTAAAAGAGGTACAGTTAGCAATAAATTGCACAGTCAATCGGGTCACTAAGTTTAGTCCGTTACAGCTTTTAATTGGAAAAGATGTAAGACCATTAGGGATGCTATCGAACATTGTTGATGAAAAATATGATAATCTACAAAATCTAAGAGCACAAGCAAAAGAGAATATAGAAAATAATGCCTGTTAAGATAAGAACAGAAGCGATAAAGGCAAAGCAAACGTTGTAAAGCATAAAGAGGGTGATCATGTTTTGCTCAAGTGTGAAGAGAGAAATCAGACCAAAGTAGATCCCAAATTTAAAGGCCCATTTTTCATAACAGAAGTACTTGAAGGAGACCGTTATTGTTTGAAGTCATTAACAAGCAAGCGAACCTACAAGTATCCTCATGAGTGTTTAAGAGCGTTACCGGTCGAGACAGTTTCTGCGGAGATGGATGAGGATATGATGAGTAGTAGCGTTGAAACAGACGCAATTGGTACCAGTGAAGGTACAGGTGTTGGCGTTGAAACAGACGCAATTGGTACCAGTAAAGGTACAGGCGTTGGCGTTAAAACAGACGCAAGAGACAGTGCCAGTGAAGGTACTAGCGTTGAAACAGGCGCATAAATGTGTAACGTCATGATCAAAAGGCCTCTTCGAGAAACATAGGTAGACTTGGTGCGCTATCTGGACATTCATCTGTAAGATTTGGCTATCAAATAAGTTGTAAAGATTATTTTAACATTGATTTAAAGAAAGGCGAAAGAACACTTGAGCGGAGCATATCAACATGAATTGCTAAATTTATACACGAGGACGTGTAATTGTCAGAAATGGCCGTGTCGGAGCATTGCTATTGTTATTGTTATTGTTATTCGAATTTAAGTACAGCAACATGAATATTGTATGAGTCGAAATTAAAAGAAAGAAGAATAGAGAAAACAGAGTAACTGTCATTGTCGACTTGTATTTCTTATATCACTGAGAGTTGGTGAGAGGACTAACTGTTAATTCTCTCACTGAGTGAGACCCGTGCATAGAGTTGTTGGTGTGCGTGCAGTTCTTTGTCAGCTGATTCGTGTAAGGACACAAAGAAAGCGTTGCAAGAAGGAAAAGCGGTTACGGCTGGTTTTCGTTGCGTTGCAAGAAGCAAAAGCGGTTTCCGCTGGTTTTCGAAGCGTTGCAAGAAGCAAAAGCGGCTACCGCTGGTTTTCGTTATTATTCGTTGCGTTGCGAGGCAAAGGATTGATGTGGACAGACAGAAGTAAATGGTCTGGGCGAACGGACGTGATTGCGCACTTCGAAACTTAGAAAAGAGAACCAAATGCCACCAACAAAGATGCCGGGACTCGCTGCTCAAAGTGTGAAGAATTTTGACCATACGGCCGCTTCGACATGTATAACATTGTTTATAGTTCCTCTTTATGCTATCATTCGTATTGCACACAAAGAGGATCATTGTTAACCATGGAGAAAAATTATTTTATGCATAAATGTAAGGAAAAAGTGGCCCGAAGCGTAGATGGCTGTATATAATGCATTATTAAGAATGCTTAAATTGGGAAGATAGTTTTTGTTGTTTGTTTATTATATTGATCACGAAAACCCAATGGATCTTACTAGCAAGCTACATTCAGTGGTGGTGGATGGGTTTTCTAAATTTGTGTGGTTGTACCCGACCGAGGGCACAGCATTTACGTCACATATATTCGAAGACTATTGCGAGAAACAAGGCCAAGCACATTTGCTAATTGCAAAGTCAAGCCATACTGCACCAAGGAGCACTAAGACATCTCTTTTCAATATTCCAACTGGACTAGAAATGCGTGCAGCAGGCGGCCTACAGGTATCTAAATAGTAAAGAAAAATGTTCGGATCATATAAGGTGTTGTCAAAGGTCAAAGTTGAAAAGCTTGAAATTTGGTGAGAGTTGTGTATGATGGCAACATATGAGGATGTGGGACTCCATCGAATCGATGGGCGTGTCAGGACGGCCGCATGTGGGAGCCCTAGATGCCGAGCGACAAAGAACAACATACAGTGTTTGCTATTTCTCACTGCTCTCTCTTTCCTCATTTGGGGCTCTGCAGCTTTGCATCAATTGGCAAACTGTGCAACGCATTATGAAATTAGACTTAGACTTTGCATTTTGGCGTTAAATCTCATTGCCCATCAAAAATAGTGTCGAAAGTATAAATTGTAAAATAAAAAAAATAAAATAATTGATGGAAATTGTCAAAAAGGACTACTTTTAAACAAAATGTAAAATGAAATGCAAAATATAACTATGAAGAATTCACAAAACGAATATGGCCATGCAGCTTAATCATACAACGCTAAGGGAATCCACTCGATAGCAATGGATATCTGAACTTACAACCCGGCTTTCGCATTCATATACATGGATAAGGAAAGGCCTTTGCTTGCCTCGCCTCCACAAATAAACCAGTCCAAGGTGAGTGGAGCTGCTTGGAAACGCATGCGCTTCCTCTCGGATAGCGTCAAACTAATTGGGGACAGAAAATATTCCAATCGGATCTTCAATGTCCCAACAAGAGACGCCCATTAAAAGCTCGCGATAGGCTGCCCTAGGATTCGTCTACGAGGAGGACTTTGTATACGCGGGAGGTTGGTCTATCTACCGGAGCGCTGTCCGCTTGGTGGTTCAAAACACAGGCCTTCAAGTTTCGGAGGCAGTCAATGTGCCTCAGAAAGTCCCGCGGAACGCAATGCAGAAACAGAAACGGGGGAGCCAAGGGGTACACAAGGCACACACCGAGGTAGAATCTTACCCCAGGGGGCACTCTTCTCGTGAGGTTTGGACAGACTTAAAAAAGTCGACAGGCACTCCACAAAGGTACGGTGCGCGAGAGGGACAACTTAAATAATTCTGCCCCAGCACAAAACACAACCGAAATCTCTGGGTGACAACCTAAATGCCTCCAAGCAAACCTGCAACACGAAAAAGCGGCGTCAGACGTGCTTAGCATGCGGCTTGCCAACAAGCCATTGCTCATAGCATTATTCCAAACATTCTACAGTTGCTACAGTACGAGTTAAAAAACTGGTGGCGATATTAGCATAAGTGCCCATAGCCCAAAGCGTATAGGAAGTGCTGCAGATTTCTAAGCATCTGCCCAGACTTAAAGGGAGAAAGCTGTTTATGGTGTAGGAAGGGCCCGACGCCATTAAAAATGCAACCTGAGGGAGACCGGCGTTTGAACGGGCTCTTAGCTGTCTTATCAGCTGGCGTGTTGGACTGCAGAAAAGTCTGCTGCTATTCGTAGAGGACGACAAGCAGCTCTGAATGCACGATTGAAATCACGTGCACAAGAAAAGCTCAATGCCCTCAGTGCTAAACTATCAGCACATCTAACGGACACGAGCAAAAGCAATTAGGAAACTGCAACACTTAGGAACTTTATTTTGGAGAATGACTTTATAAACCGACGTAATGTAGATATCGATATATACCAGGTCTCCCTATTATAGAAGAACGACCAATGATAATTCTTCAGGCTATCATCCAAAGTCTGAACCACAAAACAATTAACAGCTCCTTAATATGTTCCTAATCAACAACAACATAGACATTGCGTTTTAACTGAAATATGAGTAAGGGACAACGCGGATTGTAGCATCCCGGGATATAAGTTTTACGGCAGACCTAGGGACGATGGGTACGGGGGAGTTGGCATTTTCTCAGCAGCCATATAAGATAAAAAGTCATCAACCTCGACAGCAACATTGAAGCAATAGGCACATAAGCCCCCATAAACAAATGGTGGGACGCCGAGGCGGAAAACTCTTCCAGTTAAGAAATGCGAGCCGGAAAAAATTCTACCTCACAACGAAATTTGAGGACGCCAGGGCGGTTATGTTAGCCGAGAAACGGCTTCAGGCGTATATCAAAAAGTGCAGGAAAACGAACTTTGAGCAATTTGTGCAAGAAATGTCAACAGCTCCGTCAATGTGTAGCAGGGTTAAAAATCTAAAACTTTGCTAACAGACCAAACCTATAGGAAACACCTGGTCCAATAAAGATAATGAAGATTTCCTTAGTAAGGTTAACAAGTAAGAGGTTCTAGTCGGGAACTCACGACTAGGGGATACCCTGGACCCT
Organism: Drosophila ezoana; assembly: GCA_035045725.1. Classification (NCBI taxonomy): domain Eukaryota; kingdom Metazoa; phylum Arthropoda; class Insecta; order Diptera; family Drosophilidae; genus Drosophila; species Drosophila ezoana. Next base: position 915,785 of record JAWNOU010000044.1, on the reverse strand, counting down.
CATATTCCAACACCAAATGCAGCTCGCGCTAATAGATAGAGAGTAGCGGGGAGGTGGCGATAGGTATAAAATGAAAGATAATCGATATATATATACTTTTCTAGAAGCTACATGTCAAGTTTGGTGACTCTAGCTCTTATTATTTACAAAAATTGCTTAAAAAACAGGATTTCGAAATACATTTTTATCGATTACTTGGAAACGGGGAAAGTTATCGGTTATCGGAAACAAACTCGATCTGCGTAGGAACTAGGAGCACCTATGTCATTTCAAGTCTCTAGCTCTTATAGGTTCTGAGATCCTTGCGTTCATACATACGGACGGACGGACGGACGGACGGACGGACGGATGGACGGACGGATGGACGGACGGACGGACGGACGGACGGACGGACGGATGGACGGACGGACGGACGGACGGACGGACAGACAGACGGACATGGCAATATACCCCTTTTACCCATTTTTAATGGGTTCAGGGTGTAAAAACTGCCCCGTCACTCCGAGCAGCACATTACAAATCTCACCACCTGTCGTAAGAACCTCTGCGCAAGTGCCGGAGCCTTTTACGCTCGAAGACTTTCTGCAATTTTTGGGGACAAGAAACACTTAATCCGCAAAAGGTCTAGACGGGCTGTCCTATAGCATGCTCCAGAGGCTGTCAGCAGAAAAAACAGTAGAGCTATTCACACTTCCAAATGAAGTATGGCAACAGTAAATAATCCCAGAAAGCTGGAGATTTATAAGCATTGTATAGATCCCAAAAAAAAAGCACAGACCCGGCCAACATATGTAACTACAGACCCATTTCGCTGCTCAGTACTCTGGTCAAATCAATATAAGGTTTAATCAAAATAAGATTTGATGCGCATGTATCGGCCAATGCTCTCTTGCCCGACAGATCCTACGCCTTTAGCAGGCAAGGTCCACAGCGCAATGCATTAATGATCTCATAAATAAAGTTGAAGAGCTTTAATCTAATAACCTCCAAGTCGTGGAGGCATGCATGGACCTCCATAAGGCCTTTACTGTATGTTGGTGGACAGATTAGTACACAGACTTGGGGCCATGAGATTCAGTGCAAGTGGGGTGACTTCGATCGCAAGCTGCGAAATGTTTCCAACCACCTTCATTAAGAATAAACCAAATTTCTAAATTCCTGCAACAATATCTTATAAGACAGCAATAACGTTCAAATTTCCGACTTTCCAATTTCCGCAGTAAGGTGGGCGGCCAAATAATAACGTGTGGCAACCTCCAAAAAAAAAAATGCTACCATCTCTTGTGCACGTCACTTTTAGAATGTCGTCGCAGATATTTTTTATCTCACCATCGTTCTCATTTGTTAAGCCAGAGCAAGAGTAAGAGCATCAATTGTTTAGCTCTCTGAGCGAAGCCTTCGATGCGATTAGAGTTATATTTACCGTGGGACACTTGATGCCATATCACAGCAGAATCTTACTTGCTAAGTATTACTGTAATTCGGCCGTCTTGATGTTAAGTATCTCCTGATACAAGGCTGTATTTACTTAGACAGTTTTTATACCCTGAGCCCATTGAAAATGGATAAAAAGGGTATATTGTGTTTGTGCAAAATGTAAATGTATGGAACAGGCAGAAGGAAGCATCTCCGACCCCATAAAGTATATATATTCTTGATCAGCATCAATAGCCGAGTCGATCTAGCCATGTCCGTCTGTCTGTCCGTCCGTCCGTCCGTCCGTATGTATGAACGCAAGGATCTCAGAACCTATAAGAGCTAGAGACTTGAAATTTTAGATGTAGGTGCTCCTAGTGCCTGCGCAGATCAAGTTTGTTTCCGATAATCGAAAATTTACTCCGTTTCCCATCAATCGATAAAAATCAATATCGACATATTGCTTTTTGAGCAAATTGGGTAAAAATTACGAGCTAGAGTCACCAAAATTGATATATTGCTTCTAGAAAAGTATATAAGTTAACAGAGGCCAACGACACCAACTCCAGATGCTGATATAGCACTGTGCCGGATGTTCTTACGAGTTAACAGGGGTCAGCAAAATGCAATATAACACCAGCCACAGATGCTGACATAGCTCTGGGCCGGATGTTCTTGCATGACGGCAGCGCACGAGGCGCAAGCTAAGCATTCTAGCGGCCGTTGTGAAAAGCACACAATAGCTAAGGTAAATTTGATCAATCTTTTGTAAATTTAGTTTTTAATTCGGCTTTCACTGAGGCAAGTCGACCCAGCGACTTCGCGCATAAATTAACTCACTCGCTACGGCGTATCGACCTAGTGTTTTATAAGCCATATAACATTAATTAATTTTGTGTTAACCAAATAATAAAATAAAATAAGTAAGAGGTTATAGTCGGGAGCTCCCGACTAGGGGATACCCTGAACCCTCTTATTCCAACACCAAATGCAGCTCGCGCTAATAGATAGAGAGTAGCGGGGAGGTGCCGATAGGTATAAAATGAAAGATACTTGATATATATACTTTTCTAGAAGCTACATGTCAAGTTTGGTGACTCTAGCTCATATTATTTACCAAAATTGCTTAAAAAACAGGATTTCGATATACATTTTTATCGATTACTTTAAAACGGAGTAAGATATCGATTATCGGAAACAAACTCGATCTGCGTAGGAACTAACTAAACTAACATAATACCCCTTTTACCCATTTTTAATGGGTTCAGGGTATAAAAAATAAAGTCTTATAACGAAAATTTGAGAGGACTTTTTATTTAAATCTTAATTGGCGCCCAACGTTTTTCGGACCATTTGTGCTATAATTATTTTGTGTGCTGTGCAGTGTAAAGAACTAATCTACCTGTACAATAAACTTCGCGCTGTGTAATAGCAATACCCAACCTACCAGTGCAAACAATAAAAGCTGTGCATGACCTACATCAACTTACGTCAGCGGCACAAGCCCAATAAAAAGCAAGTTGATACTCCGAAGCCGCTGGAGCTCTTCGGGCAGCGACTTGTCTCCAAACCAGCGCGCAAGCGGGTTTGGGCAGCGAAGTAAACCAACACCCATAGACTTCAGCGAGGGATCATAAAAAAGCATTCGTGACTGCAGCGTGGGAAGCAGTAGTTTTAGACGTAGAGCATACAACCCTTGTAGGATCAAATAAAATGTAAGTGGGCCATCATTTGGCACAAACTTTTTTCAATTTGTGTGATTAATTTAAAATAAAATCCAAAAATACATAAGTGAGAAATATAAAAAATTGCAGTAATTGTGTTCCCAACTAACTTTGAGTAACACAATTTTTCATCCATCAGCAATTTTCAATAAGCTCTCCTCTGTCAGCATTCAATTAATTTACTGTTGTTGATTTGCCCTTGAAATTGTGTTGTTATTATTGTTGACAGTATAATCGATGAACAGCTCGTTTCTCAGGTATAGAGAACGCTCTGCAACGGGAATCTGAGTCAGACGACCACCACCTTAGATAGGGAGGCCTTCCCGCAAAAAATCGCTGACAACAGGTGTAAAATAGGAATGGAGCCTGAGCAGCTTAGGGCTTTGGTGCAGGCCGCAGTGGCCTCCGCCTTAGAAGCACAGAGCGCAGTATTGAAGCAAAGAGATGCAGAACTGAGGGTTTCCTTAAACGCTCGGATAGAAGAATTGGCTGGCAGAATATCTGCCAGTAGTATAGAAACACCGCCGGTCCAGGCATTTGAGCCGTGGAAATCAGAAACGACGACCAATGTAATGAACCATTGGACGCCGTTCAATGCTTACCAGAATTTACGGGGGTGCCAGAGACGTACGGCTCTTGGAGACAAGCTGCGATTGCGGCATATAAAATGTACAAGCCATACGACAGCACATCACGCCACTACCAGGCGGTCATTATTTTTTAGAGCAAACTTAGAGGGGCAGCTGACGGCATTTTGGGTCAGTTTGGCACAGTTATGAATTTTGATGCCATAATAAGCCGTCTTGATTTCAAATACAGGGATAAGAAAGGCATTCACGTCATAGAGCAAGAGATGAGCACCCTAAGACAGGGCTCATTAACAATTTTACAATTCTATGACGAGGTTGAGAAAAAGCTTACTCTTCTCACCAATAAGGTCAACATGTCCTATGAACCAAGCATGGCACAAGGGCTCTGTACGAAGTTCAGAGATGATGCGTGTTTTTGTCTCAGGCCTAAAGCGTAGCCTGAAGGATGTCCTGTTCGCGGCAAAGCCTAAGGACTTACCGTCGACCCTAGCTCTAGCGCAAGAGGTAGAGGCAGACCATGAGAGGTACGCCTTTGCCGCAAGCTTCGCTAAAGGGCAAGAAGATAGGGAACGAAAAGTGACCCCGAGGCCGCAGGTCCGCCAGCAAGATAGGGGTCAACAGCGGGGGGATCCGCACCCAGCGCTTCCAAAAATCCTCACTTCACTAAACAACTGAAACAGCAACAAAGTCAATTTGAGCAACAGAGTGGCAGGTGAAACAAAGGTGGCGGGCACAGGAACCAATGGACGTCGATCCAACTGTGTCAAAACTTCTACAACCATCGCAGGCACCAGCCTACGTTAACTCTAGCGCTCCCCAAGCCCACCAAAGAACGGCCACGTCGGGGCGTTTAAGCGGACGGAGGAGGCAGAGAGTCAATCACACAGCTCACGAGCCTGATCAAAATTCAGGTTCGTATGCTAGCTCTGCAGCAGCAACAGAACAGCAAATTGCCGACGACAATGTTAGCGGGTATGACTCAGACACTTTCAATTTTTTAGGGGAAGCTCCCTTCTGCCCTACATCAGTAGGAGAGTAGCAGGGATCCAGATGAGATTTCTCATCGACACGGGCGCTTCCAAGAATTATATCAGGCCATATAAAAATCTAAAAGGAGTGTGCCCAGTAAACCACCACGAAGATCTGTCATAAGTGCCTTATATCTCTGTTCGGCAAAACTGCCACATTTTTCTTACTCCCAGACCTGTCCACATTTGATGGAATTGTGGGGCTCGACTTGCTAACGCAAGCAGGAGTGTCGCTTTGTCTTTCTTCTGGCCAACTCAAATGTGGCGCAGAAACTGAACAAATCGAATTTCACAGGTGTGCGGGTGTTAAGTTTACCAATGTTGACTGCGCCGACGCGCCCGATGCTGCAAAAGATGCATTCCTAAAGATGCTTAAAAGCAAACATAAGGCCTTCGCGGATCCGGAGGAAGCACTTCCCTATAACACATCAGTGGTGGCCACTATCAGGACCACTGATGAACAACCAGATTATGTCCGACTGTAACCCTATTCCATGGGAGCAGTGGATTTCGTTAATAAAGAGATTCAAAGCCTTCTGAAGAACGGTATCATCAAAAAATCTGTTTCTCCCTACAACAACCCCATTGGACAAGAAGGGGACGGACGAGCTTGGTAACAAGAATATGCGCCTCGTAATGGATTTTTCCAAACTTAACAAGAAAACCATCGCAGACAGATACCCTATGCCTAACATTCCAATGATTTTGGCGAATCTTGGCAAAGCTAAATACTTTTCGACATTGAACCTAAAATCCGGCTTTCACTAGATCACGCTAGCAGAGCGTGACCGTGAAAAAACAGCCTTTGCAGTTAACGGGGGTAAGTACGAATTTTGTCGACTTCCCTTTGGGTTGAAGAATGCGGCCAGCATCTTCCAAAGAACTGTTGACGACGTACTGCGAGAGCAAATTGGCAAATCTTGCTATGTCTATGTTGACGATGTCATCGTCTTCTCAAAAGACGAAAGTTCTCATGTCCAACATGTAGAGTGGGTCTTAAAGAGCCTGTACGAGGCAAATATGAGAATCTCCGAAGAAAAATTGCGTTTTTTTAAAAAAAGCGTAGGTTTTCTTGGTTGCGTGGTAGCCAGTAATGGAGCTACAACGGACCCTGAAAAAGTCAAAGCGATTCAGGAGTTCCCAGAACCAAAAAATATATTCGAGATCAGATCATTTCTAGAATCGGCCAGTTACTATAGGTATTTCATCAAAGACATTGCCTCAATAGCAAAACTCATTTCTGATCTTCTAAAGGGCGAAAATGGGTCAGTAAGTAAACATAGATCGCGAAACATCCCGGTAGAATTCTCTGAGCTTCAGCATCACGCATTCCAAAAGCTACGCAACATTTTGTCATCAGAAAACGTTGTAACGAACACGACGGCTACGCTGGGCGCGTCTCGCCTAACACTCGTGTTGTGCGTTGGGAGCGTACTCCGTCTACGGGTTCCGACCGTGCTCAGGGAAGGGGCGTGGGTTCTTTTGCTCCCTAACACACTCGACGCGTCAAGTATAATAAAGAAAAAAAAAGTAGACAGAGTGAAGGTATGACGGAATACCACGATATATAAGGAGGGACTACGGTCTGCAAGCAGGATATATCAGTATAGAGCCGAGGAGCTAGGATGTTGGCTACCCTCGGTCTTCACCCACCCTGCCTGTAGCTGCATCTGCGGTTTTCATTGCAACTACCCTTTTATTTGCGATATTATTTACCTAAGGTGCCCAAAAAGGAATTAATATTTCATTTTATCATATAATTGTATTCAAAGAGAATTTAAATTCATGATCGTACTTCATTATACATTACGTGAAAAGAACAACGTTTTTTTTTTCTTTATAAAACTAAACTCAATCTGGGCAAAAACACACATGAAGGAGATTACACTTCGAAACTAATACTAAGTTAAATCACTGCTGATCTGAATGATCCACAAAAATTACTTGTAATTACGAAGGCTGATTAGGAGTACACCCGCTGACTACAACCGCGATTTAAACAATATGTACAATTCGATAAGTTGACTTATTACCTTTTGATCTTTCACACAGTACTCACTACTTTAGTATAATCCAACGATGTCAGCAGGCCTGTTGACGACGATGATGTGCTGTGGAATCTTAATTGAACTCTGTACGTAGAAATATAGTAGTCAGCGACATATACATGCTAAATCAGGATCGAAAGACAATGTCAGCGATATAAAGCGGAAAGAATTGCAATTTAAATTTCATGTGTACTTATGCCCTTCGCTTATACCTACGGCCAGTATGCCGTTTAACAATTATATCCGATGTTGTAAATCCGAGTGAGGGTGCGCACTGGTTAGCTATCCACCAGATCTGCGCTCAAGAATGTCCGGGAATCGATGGGTCGAACACGTGGTCACGTTGGTCGGCCAGTGCGTGCAGCAAGAACTATTGGTTAGCGAGGTTCAAAGCTTTTCTGCAGAAACTGAGACGATGCTGAAATCTTGGTTCGCCTTAGGAAATTCGCTGCCTGCTACCAGTGTAGATTGTCGCTATTTGGTGCTTTGGGCTTCGGCTTTGGCTTTGGCTTTGGCAAGGAGTTCGCGTTACGCGTAATTTTGTTTTTGGCACGCAATAACGCGGCGCCGCAATTTAGCCTGCACCTTCCTACGACTTCCACACACAGGAATGGCTCCCCTCGACTCCAGTAACGATCCCTTAGTGAAGATTTGTCAAAACGTCCGAATTCTGGAATTTTTCTTTATTCCGGTGAAAGGTTATAGCCAAGCGCTCGGGAGCGCATGATGTCTATATTTACCTTCTTTTTCTTTCCCAGGGACTTGGGATTTTTTTCTTTTCTGAGCTTGAGTGCCGACACACGTGGGTTTATCACGCCCACGTGAAAAATTGAACTTTATAATTTTTACAGCAATCTAAAGCGACTGTACTCGTTGGCGATTAAAATGGAAAAGGAATGACGCCACGCCAAAACTAAAAGAGGCAATTAAGCATTCACCCAAGACACGATATTTTCATTCGCAACGGAGTCATTAACATAGGTCATGGTCACTCTAGTTATGTTATTAACATACGCTGATCATATGTAATGGCATAAATGTTATGGCGCAATGCTGCCCATTGAAGTTGATTGCGATCAGCTGATCCTGCCAATGGCAATGAATATTTACATTTACAAAAATAAAACTTATCACCCCATCACAACGCAGGTTTAATCGAAAGGATTAACTAATACTGAGATAAAAGCTGAAAAAGGGGTGATTACTTACATTCCCAAATGTCTTTAGCATGGTAATGACCAAGTTCTTTTCCCTTGAGGTCTTCTAACAAATATATGCAATTACCAATTTTTCGTTTGATACGTGCTTTAGTTCCAACTGGTGCAAGTTTTGCGTTGAAATGCTTAGCCAAATTGCTTAAAACGAAGTTGCGTTTTATTACTATTTGACCGACTTCAAAAGAACGAGGGCGTGTGCGTAAGTTATATGTTCGCAAATTCTTTTCATATGCCTTATCCATGTGTTTTTGAATATTAGAACGTATTAAGGGAAATTCGTCTGCTCGATCGAGTTTTAATTGCCCTTCATTCAGCATGTTCAGGCTTTTGAGCAACTTGTAATCATTGCCGTGCTTAATCATATTTTGCCCAAACACCACGAAGTATGGAGAAATTCCAATAGACTGGTGTATGGTGTTTCGTAACGAACTATTTATACTACTAATATATACATCCCATAGGCTTTGGTCGGACCGAATATATGTGCGCAAAGCAGCATTAATCGAACGATTAACTCTTTCCACCGCGTTTGCCTGTGGCGAGTATACACCGGTACACATATGCTGTATGCCGTACTTCGACAAGAGAGAGGAGAATTCCAGGCTTTTAAATTGAGTGCCATTGTCACTCACTATTATCTCGGGTACTCCAAAACAGTCAAATATATCTTCTTGCAGTATATCTACCACTACTTTGGCATTGAGCCTTTTTATGGGCTTGAGAAATGTGAACTTCGAGTAGTGATCCAGAATGACGAATATACCAATATTTCGTTTTTTTGATGGTGGGTACGGACCAACAAAGTCGACATATAACCTTTGGAAAGGCCTTTCGCTGACCACTTGGTTTCCCATGGTCGGCTTGAGGCATCGATTAGGAACTTTCGACGTTTGACAGAACTCGCAGTGGCGTATGTACTCGCGTACGTCAACCACCATGTTCGGCCAGTACAAATGTCTGCGAATACATTCCAAACATTTGGCCATCCCACAATGCGCGGATGTTGGTTGATCATGTGCTGCTTTCATAACATTTACGCGTAATTCAGAAGGCACAAATAATTTCCAGCCCTTCATGTTCTCGTCTAAACTACTAGCTGAGCATTCATTTCGGAAATATATATAATCATCTACAACTCGAAAATCTGGCAAGTTGGAACGAATAATATTATCTTTTAGACGGCTGTATTCGTTGGATCGAAATGCCCCCGAAGACAAATCGATTTCAGGGTATACTTCTAGGTCCAACGCAGCTAGTTCGTCTGCTGGCTCAAAAGCACGGGAAAGCGTGTCTGCGACCACATTCTCACTACCCTTGCGATGTTCGATAGAAAAATTGTATCCTTGCAATTTGAATGACCATCTAGCTAGTCTACCACTCAGATCTTTTTGGTTCATTAGCCAACGTAAACTTGCATGATCAGTCACGACTTTAAAATCGTGTCCTTCGATGTACATGCGAAATTTTCTTACAGCCAATACAACGGCAAGACATTCGAGTTCCGTAACGGAATAATTTCGCTGCGCTTTATTTAGTTTTTTCGACATGTATGCGATGGGTCGCTCGATTCCTGACTCATCACATTGGGCTAATAGACCGCCTACACCATGCATGGAAGCATCGCATTGGACTATAAACGGCTTCTCATAGTTTGCGTTTATCAAGAACGGTGCTGAGGATAATTTTCTTTTGATTTCTTCAAACGAAATTTGAGCATCATCATTCCAAGCAAATGCCGTGCCCTTCAACAATTCTGTGAGGTGAAAGATAATCGACGAGTAGTGAGGGATAAACCGTTGATACCAACCGGTCATTCCTAGGAATCGTCTCAGCTGTCTTTTTGTTGACGGCACTGGAAAATCTGCCACTGCTTCCACTTTAGCCGGATTAGGCTGCAAGGTGCCTTCGCCTACGATGTAGCCAAGATATTCGACTTTTGTTAGACAAAAATTACTTTTACGGATATTAATGGTCAAACCTGCCCTACGCAATCGTGCGGCGATTTCAGCCAAATGAATTAAATGTTCATCAAAACTTTGCGATAAAACAAGTAAATCATCCAAGTAAACCATAACATGACCTTTCATGTCGTAAGGAATTACTTGATCCATCAATCGGCTCATGGTCTGAGGTGCATTGCACAATCCAAATGGCATCCGCTTAAATTGATATAACGGCCTGTTCGGGATAGTGAATGCTGTTTTTGCCCGCGATGATTCATCCAAGCAGATTTGCCAAAAGGCATCTTTTAAATCGATTTTCGACACACAATGTACAGGAGGAAGTCTACTTATCAAGCCATCTAAATTTGGTATCGGATAAGCATCCTTACTGGTCACTTCATTTACCTTGCGGCAGTCTAAACAAAATCGGACTTTTCCAGGCTTAACAATCAATATCGCGGGAGATGACCATGCGGAATATGGAGCTTCTTCAATGACACCAAGTTTGATCATCCTATCTACTTCTTCGCACAACAATTTTTCCCTTGCTGGTGATAACGGATAAAACCTCTGTTTTATGGGCTTGGTATCCCCAGTATCGATGATATGTTCTATCAGAGTAGTCTTTCCTAGACCATCACTTTCAAATGAAGGAAAAGAGGTGATTACTGATTGTAAGCGTGTCTTTTGGGCTAGTGTTAACGACAACTGGTTCGAATCAACTTCTTCGAACTCCACTGAATTCAGGGTATTCGAATGATGTACTGAAATGCCAAATGCTCTCCAGAAATCTATTCCACATAGAACGTTTTCCTTGATAGACGGGACAATTAAGAATTCGAAATTATTTGCAATGGAGTTATAAACGATAGGAATTGAAATGGAACCTACAACATGTTGTTTTTGTCCGTCTGCGGTTCTCACATCGCCTTTTATTTTGTTAAAGTCAATTTTCGTATCGAGAATTTTATTCGCTAAGCTCCCACCAATCACGCTTTTCGTAGCCCCACTATCTAACAAGGCTAAGTAATGCTGATTGAATATTTCCAAATTCGTGAACGGCCGCACATCGTTTGATCGATGATCAATTGCTGAAACACGGTGCTTATTTAGCGAGCGTCGCTGAGTCCATAGGTTTCTTAGTCTCTCTGACGAACGAGGCTTAAATTCAACTTTGGGTTCTGAGACGAAAATAGTTGCTCTTCGGTCTAAATATTCGTGTAAACGGACGTGGTAAGGCTTAAGTTTTGTCTGATACGGTTTTGATAAGTCGGGTGTGAAGGTAGAATCAGTTGTTAAGGTATCTTTATTTAAGTCTGGATCCGAGGCTACTGACGGCGGACATTCGCGTTTAAAAGACGACGAAGGTCCTCCGGAGAGTTTTCCGCAACAGGGTTACACTTTCTACAAGTGGGTTTGTAAGTGTCAACGGCACCACAGCCGTAACAAAATACACGACGAGCTTTTAAACATTCTTGGTATCTGTGTCCCTTTTCCTCGCAGTTCCAGCAAATCAATTTTTCCGGAGAATGTATAGCATTTATGTCCCCAGTTTCTCCCAGATTCTGCGTAAGATCCGTCTTTGTTGTATCTTCATGGACTAGTTCGTTGACTACTCGTTGTGGTTTAATTGGTCGAGAAATTGGCTTGGAAAGGTAATTCGAATAGAACGCTTCATGCTTATGACATTCTTTGCGTAATGTCGCAAGACTCGGAGTGCTTACATGAAGTAGTTCATGTCTTAATTCTGGTTTAAGGTTTCGCTTGACATTGGTCACTAACTCTGAGTCTGACATTGGTTCCCGTAACGCATCTGACAAAGCAAGGATCGTATCTAAAAATTCATCAAAGCTTTCGGACCCTCGTTGCTTGCGTCTTCTAACCATGTCTTTTATGTCTTCGTCTGATCTGTGGTCTTTATATCTTTCTCGCAAGCATGTGCACAAATTGAACCAGCCTGTTTGGTCAGTCGTACGGTGATATCTCCAAAAAAATGTCAAAGCTGGTCCGGTAAACAGCAAATTGGCAAACTGATATAGCAATCTAAAATTGCCATTTAAACATTGTGAAGTCAAGCAATTTATGCGATATATAAAGTCATCAACTGGGATATCACTAGCCACGCCTGAAAATCGGACTTGCCAATTGGATATGACACTCGATATTTTGTCGGGCCTATCGACTGCGTATTCACGTCTCGCATCAGACTGAACACTAACATTCGGTAATCTTGAAGCGTTGTTCGATCGCGGTGCATCACGTGGAAAATCATGTTCCCATTCTAATTGGGGTTCCTCACGTGGCTCCTGATACAAGTTTAAATTTCTAACTGCGGCATTTAATTCTTCGGACAAATAAGACGCCATTTCAGCCTTATGGGCTTCCAGTGTCTTACTGATAAGCAACTGCACACGCTGTTCTGACAAACCAAGAGATTCCCTAGAAGGTTGGGTGTTTCGCGATCCCGCTTGCTCCCGAGAGTTGGTCGGTCCACTAGGACGACCTCTGGCGGCTTTAGGAGTATTCCGAGCATTACTTCGGGTAATAGTTCGGGACCGAGGAACGGCCCCCGTGTTTGTAGGTCTTTGTGAAGCTACTGCATTCAAGTCACTGCTATCTTCGAATAATTCTCGACTACAAACTCGCTTGCACGTGGGACATGTCTCATTGCTTCTTAACCATTGATTTAGGCAATTTCGATGAAATTTATGAGCGCATGGAGTTTCTACAATGTCTGCATTACCAATCGATGATTCATTGCAAATAGTACACACTGCAGGTGCTTCGCTGAGAGTTAAATTTTCCTGACTACGAACGACAGCCATCATAAATCAATCGATTATAATTGGTCAAAGATTTAAATAAAAATTGATCCCTAAAGGATTGTAATTTTAAGATACATACGAAAAGCACTAATGAGCGATAATTACGATAATCGGAAACGGTTTTACGGCAGAAAGAAAAGGTTTAAGGCACTTCGATATTAATATAACAATATTATAACATGGGACTTATCCTTAGGTAAATACATCGAATAATATAAATCTCTATGTTTGATATATCTCCTTACAAAAAGCAAACAAACTATTTTACTAAATCAGTGTTGAGTTGTCTGAACTAGGTTGAAGAGGGACGAGTCGAAATAACCCAACCCGAACAATTCTCAATTCAACTAGAACAAACGGAATGTTATTATGCCCTACCAACATTCTATCACTTGGTAGAGAACCGACTCGAAATCAGATCTAAAAATCCTAAATGAATCAAAAGTGGCGAAACCATAATAAGATTTCTAATGGAACAGTATAACTGATCCACTAAACAAATCGCTCGACGATTTACTTCCCGGTCTGGCTCCAACAAAAGATATCAGAATACCAGCAGTTCCTAGCGAAGATAAATGTCGGCACGGAAACTAAAATTATTTGGATGGTATATTGTGATAAGGATAGGAAGAAGGGTGAAAGCTAGCATGGATTTAACGTAGGATCGTCCACATTCGCTCGTGACAAATCAAGTTACGAACAATGCTATCGGCTCTCTCCTAAGTTCTTGTGGGCCAATTCCGGATCTCTGGGGTGAGAAGCGGAAGAGCAGAAGTTCGTGGCCCCACGTTGGGCGCCATTTTCTTATTATTTTATCTTGTAACGAACACGACGGCTACGCTGGGCGCGTCTCGCCTAACACTCGTGTTGTGCGTTGGGAGCGTACTCCGTCTACGGGTTCCGACCGTGCTCAGGGAAGGGGCGTGGGTTCTTTTGCTCCCTAACACACTCGACGCGTCAAGTATAATAAAGAAAAAAAAGTAGACAGAGTGAAGGTATGACGGAATACCACGATATATAAGGAGGGACTACGGTCTGCAAGCAGGATATATCAGTATAGAGCCGAGGAGCTAGGATGTTGGCTACCCTCGGTCTTCACCCACCCTGCCTGTAGCTGCATCTGCGGTTTTCATTGCAACTACCCTTTTATTTGCGATATTATTTACCTAAGGTGCCCAAAAAGGAATTAATATTTCATTTTATCATATAATTGTATTCAAAGAGAATTTAAATTCATGATCGTACTTCATTATACATTACGTGAAAAGAACAACGTTTTTTTTCTTTATAAAACTAAACTCAATCTGGGCAAAAACACACATGAAGGAGATTACACTTCGAAACTAATACTAAGTTAAATCACTGCTGATCTGAATGATCCACAAAAATTACTTGTAATTACGAAGGCTGATTAGGAGTACACCCGCTGACTACAACCGCGATTTAAACAATATGTACAATTCGATAAGTTGACTTATTACCTTTTGATCTTTCACACAGTACTCACTACTTTAGTATAATCCAACGATGTCAGCAGGCCTGTTGACGACGATGATGTGCTGTGGAATCTTAATTGAACTCTGTACGTAGAAATATAGTAGTCAGCGACATATACATGCTAAATCAGGATCGAAAGACAATGTCAGCGATATAAAGCGGAAAGAATTGCAATTTAAATTTCATGTGTACTTATGCCCTTCGCTTATACCTACGGCCAGTATGCCGTTTAACAATTATATCCGATGTTGTAAATCCGAGTGAGGGTGCGCACTGGTTAGCTATCCACCAGATCTGCGCTCAAGAATGTCCGGGAATCGATGGGTCGAACACGTGGTCACGTTGGTCGGCCAGTGCGTGCAGCAAGAACTATTGGTTAGCGAGGTTCAAAGCTTTTCTGCAGAAACTGAGACGATGCTGAAATCTTGGTTCGCCTTAGGAAATTCGCTGCCTGCTACCAGTGTAGATTGTCGCTATTTGGTGCTTTGGGCTTCGGCTTTGGCTTTGGCTTTGGCAAGGAGTTCGCGTTACGCGTAATTTTGTTTTTGGCACGCAATAACGCGGCGCCGCAATTTAGCCTGCACCTTCCTACGACTTCCACACACAGGAATGGCTCCCCTCGACTCCAGTAACGATCCCTTAGTGAAGATTTGTCAAAACGTCCGAATTCTGGAATTTTTCTTTATTCCGGTGAAAGGTTATAGCCAAGCGCTCGGGAGCGCATGATGTCTATATTTACCTTCTTTTTCTTTCCCAGGGACTTGGGATTTTTTTTTTTTTTCTGAGCTTGAGTGCCGACACACGTGGGTTTATCACGCCCACGTGAAAAATTGAACTTTATAATTTTTACAGCAATCTAAAGCGACTGTACTCGTTGGCGATTAAAATGGAAAAGGAATGACGCCACGCCAAAACTAAAAGAGGCAATTAAGCATTCACCCAAGACACGATATTTTCATTCGCAACGGAGTCATTAACATAGGTCATGGTCACTCTAGTTATGTTATTAACATACGCTGATCATATGTAATGGCATAAATGTTATGGCGCAATGCTGCCCATTGAAGTTGATTGCGATCAGCTGATCCTGCCAATGGCAATGAATATTTACATTTACAAAAATAAAACTTATCACCCCATCACAACGTCAAGCTCAGAAACCCTGACTTTAAGAAGCCGTTTGATCTAACGACAGACGCTTCAGCTTACGGCATAGGGGCAGTGCTTTCTCAAGAGGGTCGCCCCATCTCACTGATTTTCAGAACATTGAAATCCCGGAGGTGAACTACGCCACCAACGAGCGGGAACTTTTGGCTATAGTTTGGGCCCTTAGCAAGCTACGTCACTATCAATATGGAGTAAAAGACATTAACATTTTCACGGACCACCAACCGATAACTTTTGCCGTTTCTGAGTCAAACCCGAACGCCAAAATTAAAAGATGGAAGGCGCGCATTAAGGAAACGAATGCGCGAATGTTTTATTAACCAAGCAAGGAGAATTTAGTTGCTAATGCGCTAACGCGACCACAGCTCAACGCTCTTGACGAGCTGAATACTGATTCCTGCGCAGCCACAGTCCACAGCGAGCTGTCCTTGACCTATACAATTGAGTCAACCGAAAAGCCGCCACTCAATTGTTTCCAAAATCAAATTGTCATCGAAGAGGCACGCGTCTCCACCAAACGCAACTTCATTCTTTTCGGGGACAAGAGGCGTCATGAAGTGAGCATCACTGATCGCACAGCCCTTCTAGATGAACTCCTTGACTTGATTAATCCAAATGCAGTTAATGCCCTCTATTGCAACCTCGCATGTTTCCAAGCACAAAGTTCCGGCACTGCAAAAACCGAGTTGCAGATGTCTTCAACGTTGACGATAGGAGAGAAATTCTCGTTGCCGAACATAATAGAGCGCACAGAGCAGCTCAAGAAAATGTTAAGCAAGTGTTATCAGAATATTATTTTCCTAAAATGGCGAAGTTGGCTAAGGAAATTGCGGAAAGTTGTAGAATCTGCACAGCAGCCAAATACGATAGGCACCCGAAAAGACAGGATCTGGGGGAAACTCCGATCCCTGAGACTCCTGGTGAATTTCTACACATTTTTTTTTACCTGTGTTGATAAGTTCTCTAAATTTGCAGTCGTACAACCAATTCAGTCGCGCACTATCGGGGACTTAAAAGCTCCACTACTGCAGCTCATGAATTTCTTTCCACGAGCCAGAACAATTTATTGCGACAACGAGCCTTCGATGAATTCTCAAACGTTAAAGACCCTGTTGTTAAACAACTACGATGTCCATATTGTTAATGCGCCGCCGCTGCATAGAACATCCAATGGCCAAGTCGAGCGCTTCCATAGCACTCTAGCCGAGCTTGCACGTTGAGTATAGCAAGACAATACGTTCGGTCATCAACAAGAGACCTGTTGATGCCCTCCATGTGCCCTCAGGCGAACCGGAAGGGGAAATATCAGCAAAGTTAAGGAGTGCACAAGATGCGCTCCGGGCTAGGCTGAACGACCAGCAACAGAATAGAGTCTTTGAAGTAGGCGAAAAAGTCATAGTAAAAAGAAACCGCAGGCTTGGCAATAAACTCACGCCCTTATGTGAAGAACGGATCGTAGAGGCAGACCTTGGCACGACCGTTCTCATTGGAGGGAGGGTGGTGCACAAGGACAACCTTAAGTAGGGCGAGAGCTGAAAGAAAAGGAAAACATCGATTCTATGCATCTTGAATTTAACTATAAGTTTCAACATTTGAGCCACTAGGCTTCACCTTTAAGTTTTAATATTTACGCCACTTGTCATTACCTTTAGAAAGACACATAGTAATAGTTTGGTCCGTTTTGTCCGTCTTCCGCATGTTCGGGTTTCTGCTATTTCTATTTTTTGCAAGTGCGGCAGCGCCGGTGACTAATTACTCACACGCCAAGTATATTCCCATTGTTGAGGGCCAAGTTCTGGTCAGGGAGGAATTCAATTTCGTCAGGCACACAGCAAACATCTCTGAGTACGAGAAAATGGTAAAGAAAACAATTGAGCTATGTGAAATGTTTCTGCAGTCACACATGAGAAAGCTTCTAAGCGTAGATGCGTCACACCTCAGAGATCTGTTAGAAGCACTTGGCGTGCAGCACAGGGTGACAAGAAGTTTAGATTTCTTGGGCACAGCCCTCAAAGTAGTTGCGGGAACACCTGACGCCAGTGACTTCGAGAAGATCAAATTCACTGAGTTACAGTTGGTGAACTCTAACAACAGACAGGTAGCTATCAACACAAAAGTTCAGTAACATATCAATCAACTCACTACAAGTGTCAACACATTACTAAAAGCTGCAAAAGAGAATCAGATAGATTCCGGGTATTTATACAAAACTCTTTTAGCTCGGAATAGAATGTTGCTGATGGAAATGCAAAACCCTTGCAAAAATTAATATCATAAGCCCAAATATATTAGATCACGCAGATTTGAAATCTGTTTGGATCGATGAACCCACAGGTACTTCAATAGCTGACCTTATGTCCGTTGCGTCCGTAAAAGTATTACAATCTGTTAACGCCCTTCACTTTATCATTAAGTTCCCGAAAATCAAAATGGCTTGCAGAAAGGTGATGCTGTATCCAGTTGTACATGAGAATGCTGTGCTACAAATTGACGACAACATTATAGCTGAGTGCGGAGAACAACAAGTGCTTGCCCTTAAGAATTGCACTTCCACGCCGGGAGGAACCTTTTGTCAACTTTCACCGAACAGCTCTTGTGCCAGAGAGCTGCATGCTGGTGGCTTGACAAACTGCCAAATACAGCCGAGTCACTTAGACCCGATCACATGGGTCGATGATGGAATTCTGATCATCAATAACCGGCCTGCTAAAGTTTGCACTGACAACGGTACTGAGACTTGGGTTCACGGAACGAATCTAATCACGTTCAATTATTGGGCTCTGATCAACGAAACTAAGTACTTGAATCGCAACAATGTCCAGAGTAAGTTCCCCGGCATCACGGCATCTCCCCTTCTGAACGTCACCGGCCACCAAGACGTGCTGAGTCTCCCTTACCTTCATCGCTTGAATGAACGTAACCTGGAGATCATCAAGGAAGTCAAGGACGAAATTGGAAGCGTCGACAGCGTGGTAATAGCCTTCTTGTTGGGTGCTGTGTGTTGCACCATAATTTGCATCGGAGTCACCTACCGTCGGTTCACCAAAAACATGGCATCGGCCAAGGAGATTAAGAAGGTGATCGCCGAGATAGGAGCGGCCGCGGGCGGCCTTAACTTAAAAGGGGAGCAGTTAACAGAAACCAACGACACCAGCTCCAGATGCTGTAAAAGCACTGGGCCGGATGTTTTTACGAGTTAACAGGGGTCAGCAAAATGCAATATAACACCAGCCACAGATGCTGACATAGCTCTGGGCCGGATGTTCTTGCATGACGGCAGCGCACGAGGCGCAAGCTAAGCATTCTAGCGGCCGTTGTGAAAAGCACACAATAGCTAAGGTAATTTTGATCAATCTTTTGTAAATTTAGTGTTTAATTCAGCTTTCTCTGCGGCACATCGGCCCAGCGACTTCGCGCATAAATTAACTCACTCGCTACGGCCTAGTGTTTTATAAACCATATAATTTTGTGTTACCCAAATAATAAAATAATCAAAATAAAGTCTTATAACGAAAATCCGCGAGGACTTCTTATTTAAATTTTAATTTATATATATTAAGTATCTTTCATTATATACCTATCGCCATTTCCCCGCTACCACCACAAAGCTATACATCAAGTGAATTACCTAACTTGTATTGCACACCAATTTAAGCGACAATTTAAATGCAATTGACTTTCTGGGAAAACACAAATATTCTATGGTACAATAAGATATACTGTAGAAAATTTCATAATGATTGGTTAAGCAACCCCCAAAAAGTTATGTGTTGACTGTGCACGTGTTATCAGCAACAAGCGCAAATTCCAAGAATTTCTGTATACATGTACACACACACATTCATGAGCGTCTGCTTCGAATTCTATGAACAAAATTGCAATTGCGATTGCGTTCTGTGCAGCTATACTTTCTTTTTTGTAACTAATGTTTATTAACTTAAGCGAGCTGCATTTGGTGTTGGAATAAGAGGATTCAGGGTATTCTCTAGTCGGGAGCTCCCGACCTTTGATTTGAATACCTGTAATATTTTAAAGCTTACCTGTCAATAAAATTAGCAGGCCAAGGAGCAGGAGCCAATTTGACGACATTTTAGATCCAAATCTTTTCGTAGCTTTAAGTGTTAGTCAGCTTCTGTTGGTATAAATCTACAAAAAAGTGGAAAAGGGAAGAGTTATATAGATTCGGTTCTATTCAATCGAATCTTTTATTTAGCATTCAAAAGGCATTTTATGACCTGATATATATTAAAATGGTTTACAATATGTTCGCGCACGTTTTTGTCAGGCTGGTAAGATTTTCATCACGCAACTATGCAATCGTTCAATTTCGATAATTTGCTTAAAGTTGCAGAAGCGGAAAAAACTAATGAATAAATTTATTGAAAGTTGTCATATTTTCTAATATAAATTAAAACGAGAAAGTAAGTATATCTTCGGCACTCGCAAGATTTAATGCCTTTGTAGACATTTATCTTTTGCAAATAAGTGTAAAGCTCATGGTAAGCCTCGACTTTGATGAAAAGATCTTGGAAAACAAAATTTCCAAAATATTTTAGAACCTAACTATCCCCGAACCCATTGAAAATGGGTAAAAAGGGTATATTGTATTTGTGCACATGTATGTAACAGGCAGAAGGAAGCATCTCCGACCCCATAAAGTATATATATTCTTGATCAGCATCGATAGCCGAGATGATCTAGCCATGTCCGTCTGTTTGTCCGTCCGTCCGTCCGCCCATATGTATGAACGCAAGGATATCAGAACCTATAGGAGCTAGATTCTGAAATTTTAGTTGTAGATCCTCCTAGTCCATGCGCAGATCGAGTTTGTTTCCGATAAACGATAACTTATTCCGTTTTTAAGTAATCGATAAAAATCGATATCGAAATCCTGTTTTTTTTTTGGCTGGTGTGGCTGTTGAGTAGAGACGGCGGCAAGTAGTGCGGTTAGTTACGAGTTCGAACCCTGCCGAAGGAACCTTTTTTTTTTATACCCTGAACCCATTGAAAATGGGTAAAAAGGGTATATTGTTTTTGTGCAAAATGTCAATGTATGTAACAGGCAGAAGGAAGCATCTCCGACCCCATAAAGTATATATATTCTTGATCAGAATCGATAGCCGAGACTATCTAGCCATGTTGAAAGTGCCTACGCAGATTGAGTTTGTTTCTGATAATCGATAACTTACTCCGTTTCCATGCAATCGATAA
This sequence comes from Drosophila ezoana, assembly GCA_035045725.1. NCBI lineage: Eukaryota > Metazoa > Arthropoda > Insecta > Diptera > Drosophilidae > Drosophila > Drosophila ezoana. The sequence goes on along the minus strand of JAWNOU010000044.1, from coordinate 895,119 downwards.
AAATCGATATCGACATCCGGTTTTTTTTAGCAATTTCGGTAAATAATAAGCGCTAGAGTCACCATACTGTAGCTTCTAGAAAAGTATGTAAATCTGCATTTGGTGTTGGAAGAAGAGGGTTCAGGGTATCCCCTAGTCGGGAGCTCCCGCCTAGAACCACTTACTTATTTTTTTAAATTTATCTTTATTACTACAAACGCGCGCATAGCGCGAGCTGCATTTGGTGTTGGAATAAGAGGGTTTAGGGTTTCCCCTAGTCGGGAACTCCCGACTAGAACCTCTTAATTGTTTTTAATAGTGGATGTTGATTGCATTATGCATATACATACATATATGAGGATCATAGTGAAACTAATAAATCCCTTACAGAGGGCTTATAATTTTATTATGAAATGTGTTGGATTCTGCAGGAATCACATCGTATTAGCGTTACTAAAAATTTATGCAAACATAAAAAGAGATCGTACACCTAGTTTAGCGAAACAGCTGTTCGCTGTAAACAAGGTTGGCAAGGCTCTCTTGCACTTGTCGCAGTTGCTATAAAATGCATATTCTTCTTTATCTCCCCCACTTGTTCTTTCGTTGTTGATCTAGGCAAAGCATAGACATTGTTCTGAGCCACAGCCAAATAACTTACTTATAAGCCAATATAATTTTCGATAATCGTGGAGACAGCGATTTTGGAACAGTCACCCTCCGCAGCCCCAAATAAATAGACCAGCCAGGTCTGCATTATGCCGACGTCGCCGCCAAAGTACAACAGTAGAGTATGGCCAGACTGGACAACTAGAGTATGTTGCTGGGGCCTGCCGTCTCAAATGCGGGTGGTCCAAAGTCGCCTTCATTTTTGTTCGGGTTCGAGAGCGGCCGCACGCTCAGACAGAGAGTCAGAGTAAGAAATACATATGACTTGGGTGATGGAACGGCATCGCTGCTCTTTTTTATTCGCTTTATTCGCTCACACTACAGAAAACTGCTTTGGCTTACTCTTAGTGCTCTTTCAATTTGTCTTTTTTCGGTTTTACTGTCTGTGTGTGTATGTGTCCGCACAAGCAAAAAATGCGCACAAATTCTTTTTTTTCTTAAATGTCGGAGACATTTCTTCCCTTTTGAAGGGACGCATTATATTAAATAATGTAAGGGTAGTAGTTAGTGTAGTAGCAATAAAGCAATAAGCTACAACTGGCTCTTGATTGAGCTATTAATATACCCAGCGGACTAACATGCGAGCCTTTAGCGAGAGTCTCGCGAAATGCTCTCAAATGAGCTCGTATGTGAGCAGAAAACGAGTGGGATTTATTTTTATTGCAAAACACTCGCACACGAGCGTTGCAGTGAGATCTTTGCGATAAAAATGCGTGCCCAGTAGAGAAAATGGTGTGTTGTTTTTGTATTAATTTAATTTTAATCGTGCTCAGAGAGTGCAACATTGTCAAGAGAGGGAGAGAGAGTAAAAATGACGCGGCATTCGGATGCTGTGTTGTTTTTGTTGTTTCCTACTCAGCCCGTAAAATATGTGTCTTTTGGGGGTTGAAAAATTCCTTTGTTCTCTTTTCTATTGTCCGCCGAAGCGAGCAGACACGTGGTTAAAGTGATTAGTGGAAATTGGATTTCTGTAGAGAGGTATTTAACTAACAAGTGAACTAACAAGTGTTTATTAATAACTAAACTATTCGCTTTCAGAATAGTATTCAATATTTTCACGAGCTATCAATAAATTAAAAAATAATAAATAAATAAATAAATAGGAAAGTAGTGAAAATGCCATATAAAAGAAAAAGCAGGCAATATATTTGCGAAGCTCGGCACGTGAAACGAGTCGCAGAAAAAATTGAGATTGTTGATAAAAATGAAGTAGAAATTAAATTTGAGTCTAATTTATTATTTTCAGATAGCAATGAGTTGCTATCTACAGAACATTCCAGTTCAACCGATATACTTTCAGAACTATTAAGCCTGATGCATCAAATGTTGATGAAAATTGATCGTCAAGGGGCTGAATTGATTTCATTAAGAAATGAAATATCAATTATAAAGGGACGAGTTTGCGGAGAGGCGCACAAGGCAAAATTGTCGCTGCCAAGTGCGCCAAAAGCAACTTTTGGGGACTTTGAGGCATTTGAAGAATACCTCAAAGAAGAGAAGTCCCTTAAAAACTTGGTAAGGAATAAATCCTACATTTTCCTTAAGGTCGTTGAATTAGTCGAAAGCGGTGAAAAGACCAACGACAAATTCATTAGGAGCTCCTGGCGCCAAATAATAGCTGACTATGTGGCAAGGCAATGCTCCTGGCGTGGGACGGAGAAAAAAATGTGTGTTAGAGGCCTTCGAACCACATTGGCAATACGAAGTAAGCATTACTTTTAAAACTTGTATATGTGCGATTTAATATTATTTTGTTATTGTCTACAGATGCATTTAAACAGAAGTTTGCGCTGGAAGACAGCGATTTCGACCGCGTCACACAAAAATATTTTCAGTACGCGCAGGAAAGAGTGGCGCGCATAGAAAAGGCTGATGCCAAAAAAATTAAAATATAATTTTATAATATAATATAATATAATATTAATAATAATAATCATTTATAATATTAATGAAAAATACTTTTAAATTACTCTAATTTATTTATGTATAAACTTTTATTATAATTAAGAAATTAGTTTAAATCAATCAATTAAAATGTTATTTATTTTTAAAATAAAATTTGAATTTAAAATGAATGTTAAAAAAAAAAAACAAGCAACATTTTTATGGGAACAAAATGGGCATTTTTTAAAAAAAAGCTTCGTAAAACATATTTCCAGCGAGCCTTTTGCCTTATCATTTAAGAGACTTTTTTAATATTGCTACCGGCTTAGAAAAAATATTTTTTTTAAAGCTATTTTGAATCAAAAACGTATCACAGAAAATATTTTATAAAACTCGTTAGAAATATCAGAAAAGGCTCGCAAAACATATCACAAAAGGCTCGCTAGCCGTATTTCTTGCGACAATCGTAAATGAAACTTTGACTGCCACAAACTGAACGACATATGATTCATTTTGCTATCGTTTTCCGATGCGATTGCGAGAGTTTTGTCGGGTAAACTCTCGCATTTCACCAGTTTGTGATATCATTTGCGACAGTTTGGTCCGCTGGGTAGTAGCAGAAAATACAATACAATCACAATTGCAATGATCTTGATAAAATTCAATGAAGAGGTGCATGAATGTGTGTGTGTATATGCATATAGAAATTCTTGCTATTTGTTCTTGCTGCCGCAAACACGTGGCCGGCCAAAACACATTTTAATATAAATTTCTGTGTTTTTTAACCAAACTTGATGAAATTTTCAGCAGTAGATCTCATTGTTTTGAATTTTCTCAAAATATCAATTGCATTAATATTGTGGCTTAAATTGGTGCGCAATACAAATTGGTTTATTTACTCGATTTATAGCTATGTGGAGGTAGCGGGCAAGTGGCGATAGCTTCAAAATGAAAGATACTCGATATATATATATACTATTCTAGAAGCTATATGTCAAGTTTGGTGACTCTAGTTCTTAAAACTTATGAGATTTACTCAAAAAACGAAGATTTAATATAGATTTATATCGATTGATCAGAAACGAGGTTTATTTTAATCGATTATCGGAAACAAACTTGTACTGCGCGTGCAGTAGGTTCTGAGATCCTTGCGTTCGAACATACGGACTAACGTACAGACGGACGGGTATAGCTAGATCGACTCAAATTTTAATGCTTCTGCCTTTTACATTTGCACAAGCCCATGAACTATTTTTAGTAGGTTCAAAAAAATACAAATTTAAATGCACAAAAAAATAATTTTCTATGGACATTTTTGGTGACGATTATTGTATTGTAAATAAAACATTTTTTGGCTGGGTCCACGTTATAAAATATAAGCAGAGCACAAAGTTGAAGCGATATGAGTACAAAATTACGTGTTAGTCTGGAAGGGATAGATAAATTTAATTGGCTAGTCAACACCGAAGAGTCGATTTCACCAGTAATTAATTTATGAATAAATATTACACCCAACATGGTTCTACGATTAATCAAAGAAGGAAGGTTAATCATCAGAGGAGCCCAATTTGAACCACGAAGGGCAAACAACAAGAATTGTTTCTGAACGGATTCAATTCTGTCCTGATGGATAGCATATTGTGGTGACCAGATACATGAGGCATACTCAAGAATAAGTCGTACCAAAGATATATGAAGTGTTTTTGTCGTTCACGGATCGTCAAACTCCTTAGACCATCGCTTGAAACCCATAACTATTCTGGCCTTAATGACCACGGTCTTAACATGAGAGTCGAATTCAAGTTTATGATCAAGGATGACAACTTGATCATTAACTTCATTAGAAGTACTGTTAGCCCGCTCGAGCGGTAAGCTATCAAGGATGTAAGAGACCGATTGAGGAGGGCTTCTATAGAAGGTCATTACCTCACATTTAGAGCAGTTTAAGTTTAAAAGGTTGGCTAGACACCAAGCCTGAAACGCATCAATGTCAGCTTGTAAGAGATAACATGATGCCACATCTTTATAAGCAAGGCATACATTTTTCAGTCAGTATAGATGACATCAGTCTGCATTCTTTTCTTAAACCCATCAATTACATACGAAGTAAACTCAAGAAGGTTAGTGGGCTTCACGAGCCCATGCTGGGAAGGTGAAATAATAGAACTACATAAATGTTGCAGTTCAGATGTTATAATTTAGGTATAGCGGATAATTTGGAAATAGCTCTATAGTTTTCGACATCGGACTTACTCCCTTTCTTATGGAGAGGGATATTGTATGATTCCTTCCAAATGGTCGGAAAAGATGAAGTGTTTACGGTTTTAAGTTTTAAAACAGGTTTACACAATGCTGCAGCGCAGTATCTAAGTACACAAGCAGGAGCACCATCAGGGCCGGGTGAGTTAACCGGCTTAATAGTGTTAAGGTCGCTAAGAAGCGAACCTTCGGTAATAATGGGATTAAAGATGCAGTTTGACCTCTGTAACTGATAAGGATAAGGCTGATTTTTACTATACCCAGAGGAGGAGTAGGTAGTTTGAAAAAATTTGCGAACAGATCGGCTATGCCTGGATCAGTGCTCGCGCTCTCATCTGCAAACTTAACCGAAGAAGGCAAAATAGATGTCTTTCGTTTAGAATTGACAAAGTTAAAAAATTGTTTAGGATTATGTGAAAATTGAAGACGACAACGCCGAAGTTAATCGTAATAACAGATGGTATTTTGAGTTGAAAAGTGTGATCGGGCAACTCCATAACGGCAGAAATCAGAGTGATTTCCCGATTTCTTAAACTTTTTATAACACCTCGACTTCACATTTTTTAACCTCATAAGTCCACTTGAGAACCAGGGAGGCCTATCAGGCCTCGTAGGGTAATCAAGAGGAACGCAGACATCAAAAATCGAATACAAGGTATCATAAAAATGTTTAATCATTCAGCATATGAAAATCATCCTTTCGGAAACAACGCATACGTTCAGCTATTTCCGATTCCTTGATAGGGACTCGGGCTGGTAAATCAATGACCATTTGCAGAGTTGGATGAAAAGGGTCTTCAGGAAGGGTAAGCGGATCAATTCTGTGCACAACACTGTCGAACGAATCCAACACGTAGACCATCAATAAATTCGTTTGACGAAGACGGCAACGCTTGAGTCAGATGGCGATGACCACTCGACATCTGGAAGATTAAAGTCCCCAAGAACTAATAAAAGGTCTCTATCAGAAAGTAGGGAGGAGATCGATTTGATAGCGTTAAGATGGGTTTGATAGGTGGACAAGCTAGATAGAGGAGGTAAATATGAACATGAAATAAAGATAGAAAAAGTACCAAATACAACTCTTACAGCCACCAACTCAATCTCTGAGATGGGTAGATCAATGCATTTCGACGAAAGAGCATATTCCTCCTTCGATACGGGAAGCTCAATCACATCTGTAAGTGGTGTATTTGGAGGTAAAAATTGTACGGTCTGAGATGTCCGGCTTCAGCTAGGTCTTAGTGAATGCGATAATTTGAAAATTAAAAGCAAGAGAGTCTAAATACAGGTTAGCGAGTTTAGATTTAAGACATTGTGGTAGGCAAGCTCGAAGGAAGAATTTAGTTTTTTGACGCAAGCAACTAAAGTTGATGCACCATTAGAAATAGGTTGTAATAGAATCGGAATCCGATTTTTCTTTATGGATTTTTATTCTTTTACTACTAAGTGTTCCGGCCAAAACTCTTTACAACAAATATCGGTAAATATTTCTGAATCAGAAGTTTTGGTACCACCCGCGATACCGCGATACGGTTTCATTGGAAGTCGTACACCGTTGTCCAACATTTGGGCGTCACGTCGATGCAGACTTTGCATTGGTAAGCTCAGGTTGGACACGGCGTACACATTTCGCAACACATGACGTTGTCGCTTGTCCGCGGAGCGCATACGTATCGATCCGCTTATTGGCCCCGTGCAATGTCACTGGCAATATGCGGAGTAGTAGGGCCATCTCGTAGAAAAGAGAAACAAGCCGGTGCCTTTTTAAAAACCATCCACCTTGTTAACGGAGAGGCTAAGTTAAATTCGTTGCAGTCCCTGACTGCGTGTTGTCCATTACAGATCGGACACTGTTTGATGTGAACTTGGTGTCGCCCTTCATTATTCTGGTCAATGCTGGCATGCAGCACTCTACGCTTCTGCTCCTTACTATCGACGTTCACAATCGTACATACTACATAGGTGAAGTCCGTTAACCACGCGCTAAAATGTACGACAGTCGGGAAAGGCCTAATCGTAGCTACATGTCTGGCCCACTCCACTCTCTTGCTTGGTGGTAGCTTAGCGACCAAATCATCCATCAGGGTAGGATTCCGTTTGTTTGTAGCCCGTTCTATCGTTTGCAACTGTGGTCCCAAATTTCCACTCAATGAAGTAGGCAATGCCTCACTGAAATATGGCGCTCTGCTCACAATGACAGTTCCACTCAAAATTGCTGTTTAACTGAAACTTACACTTGAATTCGGGACTCCACTCATAATTGCGGTTTCACTCGAGCTTCCACTCGACGATGGCTCTCCACTCAAAGCTCCGATCAAAAATATCGGCAGGTTAGCTGTACCACCCTCGCCAGCATTACTCAATTTAACGGGATCAGTAACTACACTCACATGTGCTTCACCAGTTTTTGAACTCTGCAACTCGTGCTCTAGCGAAGTGACTTGAGCACTCACTCCCGCGGCCACAGTGCCGGCAGGTTGTACACTTGTGGCCACATCCACAGTGCTGGGGCTTTGTGGCGCTCTTACAGCGGGAACTTGCGTTTGTGATACAGTGCTCACCATTCTACTTGTCCGCTTTGGCTGCACCTCACTCGCCGTGGTAGATATCTCCTGGCCATCGTTCTTTTCTTGGGTGACCGTTGTATCATCCGATTCAGCTCGGAGATGACTTCTACTATATTTTACGCTGGCTGCGTACCAATGGTACCTCTATAACTGGGGTGGAGTCGCTGCCTGTGCTGTGTCTATGTACACGCGCTGTAACTCCATAGTTAAACAACGTCTTGTCTCCAGTGCAAGTCGCCTTTCCAGTTTATTACTTGGCCATGTTACTCCGATTTTAATAGAGACAGCGTAATGCAAAACGTGCTAGTGCAAGTGTTTTATTCTGAACGGATCACATAAGTTAGAACTTCGATATATATTCCCTCAGAATCTTACCGCAGTCTTTCCTCCTACGGCCTTCGAACTCACGACAATAATGAGCTTAACATTTAAGTAATGGCGGCAACAAGCCAAGTACAATGTATTTTTGCACTCTGCATGTGCGGGCAACATGCAGAGTGCAAAAATACATACTTATAAATTATTCTTAATACTAAACAATCGATAACTCAATTCGTCCCGTTACTCGTTAAGTTTATGTAAACTTTTTTGTATGCAATTGCTATTAGGTGATTTGAAACCTCTTTGATTAACGAGGCTTCCGCGACATTGACAATATTGCGTGAATGCGCTAAGGTTTTTATTTTATATGCCTTCATTTAATCTGAGCTTTATGCAAGTTATAAAGTTATTAGTATAATAAACCGAATTACGTTTCGTTACTCTCTGACATTGACACTGTGATCTTCTTTAAAAGATATGCAAACAACTTACAATTGTCAAGTAAGTACTTATATTGAGACACTTACCTGCCGTTGTCTGTTACTTAGCTGCTTTGAGTTGCGAAGTCGGTACAAAAGTGAATACTCACTTGTAGATATAGATTTAACGGTAATGTTATGAAAATGCACTGTAATCCGTGGTACTCACTGCCAAGGCAAAACAGGATTATTAAAAAAAACTGACCTATACCAGGTGAGCCTTGAATGTAAAGCAAATGTCATTGTCTGTTAACTGTTACTGCTGAATGTTGCTGTTGCATTCTGGCATATCATTCTTTGTGCGGACCGATTATACTATATACAACCATATAATCTTAAATCCGTTAAAAATTATTGTCATAAATCATTCACTTAGTCCGCCTTCTATTGCAGGCAGTACATTTGTCAAGCCTCTATAGTATAGCTGCTTTTGAAATAATCGGTAGAAAATTAACTTCACGTACAAAATTTTTTTTATTCAACAGAAAAATCTTTTCAGTGAACTGTTTAGTTTTTATTCAACAAGTTTTTAAATTGTAAAAACATGGCGAAATTAACAAAAGACATCAATTGGTGCAAAGGGCAAAAGAGTCCTTACAAATTATTAAATAAATAAAAAAAAAAAAAAAAAAGTTTTTATTTAAATGGTTTCACAAATCTTAGCAATTACAAGCTTCGCTATTTAGTCCTCATATCTACCAAGCTGTAGTCCATAATTTTATGCACTCTTTCTAAAGCCTTAGTAAAAAAATTTACTTTCATCATAAAATTGTTTTTTGTAATTAACGAATTTATTGGCAAGCTACATGGGGAGTGTACCCTGGCTTATGTACACAACTTATGACCCTGGCCTGGCATTATAGGTAAGTTTAAAATTTAGCCCAGACCTTTTTATATTAAGTGGCATACATTGTGCTTCTGCAAACACTTCGTCAATTTATGTAGCGCAAGTGGGCCGCTGGCAACAGAAGTAGCTGTGAAACGGACTTTGTTCAGGCGACTATAATTTAGTGAGAATCCTCAGTTTTCAGTGACGTTAGCCTGTTCCTAAAGCCATCTGAATCTGGAGGGTGGATCCTCAGCTTGATAGTGATCATATAAGCTGCTACTTGAGAGTAGACTAGCAGTGCAATATGATCTGATTTAATCACAGCCGCCTGTGCTAATGCGCAGTCTGCACTTTAAAAAAAAAATTATTTCACCTGGTAGGATTAAACTTGCGCACCCATTAACCGATAAAACTAACTGCTTTCTAATCATGCCAATCGCTATAGCAACATTTGAATTTTTATAAAAAAAATTGAACTAAAATAGCAGCACATTCATACAGCATAGCATAGCATACAATAAAATAGCAATTCAATTTCATTTAAAGAATTCGGAAAGAACACACGCATTTGTACAGCAATTCTTGGGCCTTGCGCTTCCTGCCCTGGAGCTTGCCAAGATTTCCTCACGTTTTCTTTAATAGCTTATATATTTCTTGTCCGATTTGGAATAGATCTTCTGGAGGAAATCTTCTTGTGACATAGAATATCAATACATTTGCACAAAACGACAACAGCACTAAAGTTCTAGTTTACAAATTTTGCGTGGTTCCTAAAAAAAGAAATTCGGAAATATGTCAAACACGTCTTAAATAATGTTTTTTAAGATCCTAGCATATGAGCTTATATACGAAACACGTCCCATTCAAACATTTTGCGAAAAGAGTGAAATACGTATCAGATGAAACTTCAAAAACATTTTTATACCCTGAACCCATTGAAAATGGGTAAAAAGGGTATATTGTATTTGTGCAAAGTGCAAATGTATATAACAGGCAGAAGGAAGCATCTCCGACCCCATAAAGTATATATATTCTTGATCAGCATCAATAGCCGAGTCTGTCCGTCCGTCCGTCCGTATGTATGAACGCAAGGATCTCAGAACCTATAAGAGCTAGAGACTTGAAATTTTAGCTGTAGGTCCTCCAGGTGCCCGCGCAGATCGAGTTTGTTTCCGATAAACGATAACTTGCCCCGTTTCTAAGTAATCGATAAAAATGTATATCGAAATCCCGTTTTTTAAGCAATTTTTGTAAATAATAAGAGCTAGAGTCACCAAACTTGACATGTAGCTTCTAGAATAGTATATATATATCGATTATCTTTCATTTCATACCTATCGCCAACTTCCCGCTACTCTCTATCCGTAAGCGCGCGCTGCATTTGGTGTTGGAATAAGAGGGTTCAGGGTATCCCCTAGTCGGGAGCTCCAGTCGTCCCTCCTGCACATAAGCCGCCAGCAATGTGTATAAGTACGGTTGATAACATAGCAGCTATGCAGGAGACATTTGCAGAACTTGTCGAAAGCGACGCCAATACTTATAAAGCTGGTCAAGATGGTCAAGTGCGCATCATGGCCACAAGTGAAGCCAATTACAGGAGCCTGGTTAACATGTTGATTCTTCGAAATGAGGGTTTCCACACTTACCAGCTTAAACTGGAGAGAGCATACAGAGCCGTCATTAGGACCCTACATCAGATTGGCCACTTGGTCCGCCACATAACAAATGCCAAAAATAGAGTGACAAAGGCGCCCATGGCAATGTTATTCGTTGACTTAGAGCCAGCCAGTAACAAAGCTATCTTTGAGGTCAAAAGACTGGGCAATGCAGTTATAGCGGTTGAACCCCAAGAAAGTTCAATGACCTTGTTCAATGCCATAAGTGCCAGGAGTTTGGTCACACTCAACGCTACTGCCGTAAGTCGTATCGATGCGCCAAATGCAGTGGTATTCACAAATCCACGGATTGCACGAAACCTCGAGATGCCCACGCCTCATGCGTCCATTGTCAAGAGAGCCACACTGCTTCCTACAAGGTATGCAGAGTTTACAAAGCCACTGTGCAACAACGGGATCATGACAAACCCAGGCTTATGTCAACCAGGAACGATGTCAGACCCACCTCCACAAACATATTGCCCATTAATACCCCTTCAAAAGTAAGGAATGATAACGCTAGCTACGCCAACGTAGCAGGCCATCTACAATGCCATCATTAGGCTTGACCACTTTCCTTCACAATGGAAGTGTGCAGAAATCATAATGCTACATAAATAATGCTACCCGATCAAAATCCTACCTCCTATCGTCCCATCAGCTTGTTAGCAATGCTGTCGAAAGTATTCGAAATATTACTTTTGGTCAGACTATTGCCACTGTTGGAAGACGGGAACTTGATAAGTGATCATTCATTTGGCATTATGAGCCAGCATGGAACCCCAGAACAGTGTCACAGGATAACACAAGCAATCCCAAACTCCTTTGAAGCTTAAAAATACTGTTCAGCGGCCTTTCTTGATATAAAGGAGGCCTTTGACCGAGTGTGGCATCTAGGATTGCTACACAAACTGAAGCTCCTACTTCCAGCCCCGTTTTATTTAACGCTCAGGTCATACCTCCATAAGAGGACGCTCTACGTAAGAAGCGAATGGGCCAAATCTGCAATATGCCAAATCAATGCCGGTGTCCCGCAAGGAAGTGTGTTGGGCCCAGTCTTATATACCCTGTACACAGCTGACCTTCCTGTTATCGACAGAGATGATCTGCTTATCGCCACCTATGCATATGACACTGCATTTGTAGCTTCGTCAACAGATCATGCTGAAGCCTCCGTCATCCTGCGAGCTCAGCTGTCAAGCCTCGAACCATGGCTTCAGAAAAGGAATATTGTGGTCAATGAAGCCAAGTCCACCCACATAACATTCGCCACAAAACGCAAAACCTGACCTTTTGTTCACCTAAACGGCAACACGCTGCCAACAGAAAAAAAAAAAAGTATCTCGGCCTAACCCTTGACAGGAGATTGACATGGTATACCCACAGAAAAGCCAAAAGAAAGCAGCTCAGCCTGAAACTCCGGCAGATGAACTGGCTCCTTGGCTACAGATCGCAGCTTAACTTAAGAAATAAAGTACTCTTATATAAGGTAATTTTGAAGCCAATCTGGACATATGGGATTTAGCTGTGGGGCACGGCCTCTAATTCAAACATAGAAATCCTGCAAAGATTCCAAAATAAAACTCTGCGCAGGCTGGTTAAGGCCCCCTATTACGTAAAAAGAGTGTAATACACAACGACCTCAAAATTCCATCCGTAACCGAAGAAGTAAAACGAATAAGTCTGAAGCACGCAGACCGACTGGGCAACCACGTCAACCACCTCGCAACAACGTCCAAACCCGATTCCCTGGTATCGCATTATCCCCACTGCTGAGCATTAGCGGACACAACACGTGCTCCGCCTCCCATATCTGCTTCATCTAAGCGAGGAGAACTTAAAGCTCATAAAAAAGGACCGAGTTCTCCAATAACTTTTAAGCTTAGGCAATATTCGGCTTTTGGTTGGGACCTTGAATCTGGTCTGTAGCTTCGTCTTCCTAACGCATTTTATCAGAAAGCGGCAAGATACCCGCCAAATTAAGGAATTGGTGGGAAGTGTTGCCACGATCAAGGACGGTCGAGACGTCTGCACTTATGAAGTAGCTGCAGCCGTGCTCTGCAGCAGAACAGTGTTCCTTAGGCTTAGCTTGAATATTGTTTTGTCTTGAATTCAAGCCTTAATTTTGAATAAAATTGAGGCAGTCTGCCTTAATCACTTGTTTTAATGATGCGCATAACTTAAAATTTTACGTACCTCAATTATAATTAAATAATTTATACATTCATATATTCTCAAATAGAATCGAGTTCGTCAATATTCGACTCATTGACGACGGACTCTTCTGTCTATATGGAAACTCAATAAAACACGGAAGAATGAAAGAAGGTACGTCCTTACATTCTTGTTGTTCCAATTAAATAAGTTACGTGCAATATCTAAATGCAGCCCATTAGTATTAGTTTTTAGCTTTTTACCTCTAATTATTTCATATTGAAAGTGTTATAATTGTTCTTTGGCTTTAAGCACATACATATGTCTACATTGCGCTTATGTTAATAATGTTTGTTGTAAGAGTTAGTACTTTGATGGAGAGTAGTAAAAGATGGAAGTATAAGACACATGTTGATTACTTGCAATAAGGAATTATCGATATTCTGATTTGGAATGTTGGGCTGAGCGGCGGTGGAGAAAACCGCGGACTCAATAACTGATTAAAGCAATAAATAAAGTTAAAGTAGATGTATATTAAATATAAATTATAATATTAAATAATTAAAGTCATGGAATGTATGAAAACCCATCCTGACTAATAAATAAATTTTGTGACAATATCAGAAGTGGGATGAAATGCTTCGCAAAAGTACATAGAGGAATAAACAGACAAAGAGGAGGCATTTGGATCAAAAGCTGTTTTTCAAAATTTCTGAAGCCAGATACAGAGGTTGCAAACACAACGCCCGGCTGTCTGCAGCTACTTCTGCCGATGCCCAAAATTCAAAGACAACTTCAAAACATTTTCCATAAGAACCAACAACAACCATAAGCAAAACAAATGACTCGACAATGAAACAAGTAAGAGGTTCTAGTCGGGAGCTCCCGACTAGGGGATACCCTGAACCCTCATATACCAACACCAAATGCAGCTCGCGCTGCTGGGAGGTGGCGATAGGTATAAAATGAAAGATACTTGATATATATATACTTTTCTAGAAGCTACATAGCAAGTTTGGTGACTCTAGCTCTTATTATTTACCAAAATTGCTTAAAAAACGGGATTTCGATATACATTTTTATCGATTACTTATAAACGGGGCAAGTTGTCGATTATCGGAAACAAACTCGATCTGCGCGGGCACCTGGAGGACCTACATCTAAAATTTCAAGTCTCTAGCTCTTATAGGTTCTGAGATCCTTGCGTTCATACATACGGACGGACGGACGGACGGACGGACGGACGGACAGACAGACGGACATGGCTAGATCGACTCGGCTATTAATGCTGATCAAGAATATATATACTTTATGGGGTCGGAGATGCTTCCTTCTGCCTGTTACATACATTTGCACTTTGCACAAATACAATATACCCTTTTTACCCATTTTCAATGGGTTCAGGGTATAACAAGTAAGAGGTTCTAGTCGGGAGCTCCCGACTAGGGGATACCCTGAACCCTCTTATTCCATCACCAAATGCAGCGCGCGCTTATAGATAGAGAGTAGCGGGAAGTTGGCGATAGGTATAAAATGAAAGATAATCGATATATATATACTTTTCTAGAAGCTACATGTCAAGTTTGGCGACTCTAGCTTTTATTATTTACCAAAATTGCTTAAAAAACGGGATTTCGATATACATTTTTATCGATTACTTGGAAACGGGGCAAGTTATCGTTTATCGGAAACAAACTCGATCTGCGCAGGCACTTGGAGCACCTACATCTAAAATTTCAAGTCTCTAGCTCTTATAGGTTCTGAGATCCTTGCGTTCATACATACGGACGGACGGACGGACGGACGGACAGACAGACGGACATGGCTAGATCGACTCGGCTATTAATGCTGATCAAGAATATATATACTTTATGGGGTCGGAGATGCTTCCTTCTGCCTGTTACATACATTTGGATTTTGAACAAAAACATAATACCCCTTTTACCCATTTTTAATGGGTTCAGGGTATAAAAATGCCGATTTTGGTCAAAATATCTTGATAAAAAAAGTTTTTTTTTCCATTTCCTCATTTTCGGCCGATCGTTCTTATGACAGCTATATAATAAAGTGTTCTGATATAAAAAAATGTCGAGCTAGGTCAAGATATCTTGTAAAAAACATTTTCCATACAACAACTTAATTTTCAAACGAATGTCGACAACTATATGATTTAGTGGTCCGATATTGATAGAATTTTGCATACAAATGAGGAACATACTGAAACTAATAAATGCCGAGTTCGATCGAGTTTGTTTCCGATAATCGACAACTTACTCCGTTTCCAAGCAATCGATAAAAATGTATATCGAAATCCCGTTTTTTA
>JAWNOU010000044.1:862500-875000 GCA_035045725.1 Drosophila ezoana | reverse complement strand
ATTTGCAAAACTTGGAAACACTTTTTTGGATTTTTAGCACATTTTCGTTATTTATTTATCACTTATTTTCACAAGCAGCAGCCAGAAAAAAAACACAACATTCGTTACGCCAATTGTGCCAATAGCACGGTTGTGAACGAGGTATCGCCAATGGTCGAAGGTAATAAGAACGTGTGGTTTACCGTTCACTGTTCACGATTTACTTAAAGCGCGCAACAAGGCGTTCAGCAGGAAGTAGGACCGACGATAAAAAAAATACTTTTGATACATCGCGTAGTACGTCCTCTATGAAACTGAATCGAAACAAGAGTAGCGACGAAAATCGGCGAGGAGAACACGATGCGTACGTGTGTGCGTACTGATATGGTTGTGTGCAAATGTATACGAGGACTGTTTTAGGTTCCACATGTTCATGTAAGAAGTTCATATACAGACAACCAAATTTGTCACTCGGCAATTCCCTGCTCGGGTTGGAAAGTGTGGTGTTTTAGCGAACAGCGCAGGCGTCGAAAAAACCATGTGGATGCCAATTGCATTAGAGATGCTCGAAATGTAGTATACCACAGGAAACGAGAAAGTACGCTAGTTACTGCATATCATTTTCGTTAGCGTTAAAATACAAGCATATTTCTGGGGTTATCTGACTGGGCGGGATAGCAACTGAAACATTTAGTGCAGTGGTTGACAATATATACAGTCGCTAGACTTATTGGAAATACAATTTATGTATGCATTCAGACTTCTACACTAGCTATTTAAATATTGTTATTGACCTTATCGCCAACACTTATGTGGGAGGTATTTAGTTCGTGCTACCCCTTGATGCCCCTGTTTCTTTTGACGACTGCGTGGACAGGGATAATAAGTGTTTAAAGAGGTCGCAGTTGTGCTCGACAGATTCGCACAGGCACCGACACGATAATGTGGTCCTTGGTTTCCCTCGGAATTTTTTGTTGTAATGCTGCAGTGCTGCAAGTTCAAGGAATTAGGGTATCGACAGCAATCAAATAAATTACACACAAATAATAGAATATAAATTAAAATATATTTATATATACATATAACAAACGGGTATAGCCCGGCCTTGCCCGTGGCACGTATGTTATAAAATCAATGTACTCAAAAAGCTTTGAAAATGATTTTGAAACTGAGCAGACGGTAAACAAACTACTTTCATATAAAAGTTTTCCGCCCTTTTACCACTGTTGCAAGTGGAATTTCCCAAACTGTTGAAACACGTATTCATCATATTATTATGTAGAGCTTTTTAAAAAAAGTTTAATGCA
This sequence comes from Drosophila ezoana, assembly GCA_035045725.1. Lineage (NCBI taxonomy): Eukaryota > Metazoa > Arthropoda > Insecta > Diptera > Drosophilidae > Drosophila > Drosophila ezoana. Next base: position 873,714 of record JAWNOU010000044.1, on the reverse strand, counting down.
AATGGGACAAAACTTAAAATTCACCAAAAAAATCTTTAAAATGCACTTTCCACCGAAGGAGTTTAAACTTTGCGAAAAATGTTAAACACGTCTCAAATGGTTTTTTGAGTAGATCCATGAAATTGAATTTGAAAATGGAAACACCCCTCAAATGAATTTAAACAAAGATCTTTGAAAATGAGCTTGAGGTCGATCGGATGGTAAACAAAAAACTTTCATACAACTGTTTTACGCCAATTAACCACTGTTGCGGGTGGAATTTTCCGAATCACTCAAACACGTATTCATTAAGTTCTTATTTAGAGCTCTGAAAATAAGTTTGAGGTAAATCGGACAAAACTTAAAGCTTACCCCAAAAATTAGAATCGCATTTCTACCGAAGAAGTTTGGATTCTGCGAAAAATGTGAAACACGTCTCAAATGATTTTTCATATAGATCCTTGAAAATAAAATTGAGCGCGAAACGTCACCCACCAAATCTTTGAACTCCATTTCCACCAAGGAGGAATGGATTTTCCAAAAAGTGGGAAACACCCCTCAAATGAATTTGAACAAAGATTTTTCCATACTTGCGGGTGGAATTTTTTGAAACCCCGTCTTAATCTTCATCCCATAAGGTAACTGCAGCTTCAGCTGCCTAGCTCTTACGGGGGTCAATCAGTCAGTCAATAAGTCAGTCAGTCATTCAGGACAAACAGTTTTGTATCTATCTCTATATATAAAACTGTTTGTCGTGACTGACTAACTTACTGACTGATTGACTTATTGACTGACTGATTGGTGATCAACGCACAGCCCAAGCCGTAAGAGCTAGGAAGCTGGAATTTTCACTGTAGTTACCTTATGTGATGAATGTGCACGTTAAGACGGGGTTTCGAAAAATTCCACCCGCAAGTATGGAAAAATCGCTAAAAACGTTTGTATGAAATTTTTTTGTTTACCATTCGATCGGCCTCAAACTTAATTTCAAAGTTCTTTGTGCAAATTCATTTTAGGTGGTGGAAATGGGGGTCAAAGATTTGGTGGATGACGTTTTGCGCTCAAATTCATTTTCAAGGATCTATGTGAGTATCATTTGAGAATTGTTTCACATTTTTCGAAAAATCAAAGCTTCCTCGGTGGAAAGTGTGATTTTTTGATCAATTTTAAAGTTTTGTCCGATTAACTTCAAACTCACTTTCAAAACTCTACATAAAAACTTAATAAATACGTGTTTTAGCGATTTGGGAAATTTTACTAGCAACTGTGGAAATTTGGCGAAAAAACTTAACTTAACTTTTGGTTTACTATCGGTTCATAACTCATTTTCAAAGATCCTTATCAGAACCTATTTGTCACGCCTTCGCAAAGTTCACCGTAATTGGATAGAAATGGGTCACAGGTTTAATGAACGCACATTATTTATTCGACCTAAAGATTCTTACCACAAGGCAAACAAGGGGTGAATCCTCTGATTCCAACATTTGATTCTTCATTCGATGTTCTTTAAACATATTTTTAAATTGAAGTAAAGATCAAGATGGTACGGGTAGATTTCAATTTTCCATCAACAGCATTCTATCAACAGCATTGCTATTGCGATTGTATTGTTTTCTGTGCTGCTATTCGAATCAGTTTTTATACCCTGAACAAATTGAAAATGGGTGAAAAGGGTATAATGTTTTTGTGCAAAATGCAAATGTATGTAACAGGCAGAAGGAAGCATCTCCGACCCCATAAAGTATATATATTCTTGATCAGCATCAATAGCGGAGTCGATCTAGCCATGTCCGTCTTTCTGTCCGTCCGTCCGTAAATCGTCCGTATGTTTGAACGCAAGCATATCAGAACCTATAAGAGCTAGAGACTTGAGATTTGGTAAGAAGGTCCTCCTAGTCCATGCGCAGATCAAGTTTGTATCCGATAATCGATAACTTACTCCGTTTCCAAGCAATCGATAAAAATCTATGTCGAAATACTGCTTTTTGAACAAATTGGGTAAATACTAAGAGCTAGAGTCACCAATCTTGATATGTTTATTCTATAGTAGTATATATATATTAAGTATCTCTCATTTTATACCATTCGCCATCTCCCCGCTACTACCTCATAGCTATAAATCAAGTTAATAACCCAACTTGTATTGCCAACCAAAATTTAAGCTACAATTTTAATGCTATTTACTTTTTGAGAATACACAAATATTTTATGGTACAATAAGATACTGTAGAAAATTTCATAAAGATCGGTTGAGAAAAACCCAAAAGTTATGTGTTTTACTGCGCAATTGGATGGGGCAGCAAGCGCAAATTCCAAGAATTTCTGTATACATGTACACACACACACTCATGCGTGATTTTATTGAATTCTATCAATAGCATTGCAATTGCGATTGTATTGTTTTCTGTGCTGCTATATTATTTAGTTTTTTTCTCACTTAGACTCAATTATTGGTGTGGCTGTTGAGTAGAGGCGGTGGCAAGTGGTGTGGTCTGTTTCGAGTTCGCGCCCTATCGATGAACCTTTTTTTGTGGCTGGTGTAGCTGTTGTGTAGAGTCGGCAGCAAGTAATGCGGTCAGATGCGAGTTCGAACCCTGCCAAGAAACCTTTTTAATATTTCTTTATTAAGACAAACGAGCGCGTAGCGCGAGCTGCAGCTGGTGTTGGAATAAGAGGGTTCAGGGTATCCCCTAGTCGGGAGCTCCCGACTAGAACCTCTTACTCGTTGTGGCCTGTTGCTATGCCTCTTTCGGATTCTTCAAAGAGGCATTCTGATTCATATCGAAGTCCGGGGAAGTTCCTTCACTTATGCGTAGGAGGAGTTAACACAATTACCCAACTACAGAGCGGGTCATTAACCAAGGCAACCAAAGTTGCAGACGCAGCAAGCCGATATACGACACCATAAACGAGGCACAATATCAGCGATTTTAAGGAGTAGGGCTAGCTTACGTTATGTTCGTTAAAGTTAGTTGAATTTTTGACAACAAACCAGACGGTACCTACGAGCTCCTAAATTTCTTAATTTGTATACTGTGTCAGGAATACCCGACAAAGGGTGACCATGAGCCCTCTTCTACCAACACCAAACCTACTTTTTGTCAATCTGAAAACTATTGTATGCTAAATGGTTATATATAGGCTATTTTAATATATTTCTGTCTGATGCATACGTATAACCATTATACCCATTATTTTCATTATCCATTTCCAAGGGTATAAAAATTAATTTTGTTACTTTTAAATAAACTGTCTAATTTTCTTAAAAATTAAATACAAATGGTAACATTAATAAATAAATAGTTTATTAAATATATTTTATACATAACATTAAATATAAAAAAAAATTGTGTATTTTTATCCTACTTCATATTAAATGGCTTGAATATATATTGTAGTGGATTCCAAACAATAGATACTTAAATATTGACTCTACTTATTGCTTGGTCTCTTCCTCCAAATCGGCAGCATAAATAGGAACAATTTCCATTCCTTTTGATTGCAGTTCCATTCCCTTGTCATTTGTTCCGGGTGACACGCGTACTTCAACGCTTACATTATCTTGCTTTTTTTCATGTTGCTCATCTTCCCCATGCTGCTTTTTGTCGTCGTGATACTGTTCATCAGAGCGACTGTGCGCACTATGATTCTGTGGAAGTGGCGATGACTCTTGCGGCTGCTCAATGTCTGTTAGTATGGACTGCAGAAGACCTTGTGACAGGATCTCCTCATGATTCGCATTTGGCTCACTAAGGGCAGCACCGTTGCCATGGTTGTCACCCACCTTGATTAATTGGCTGCCAAACTGTACTTGAAAGTTCTGAGCTGGTTGCACGCTACTTGTACCTAATTGAATGCTTTGCGACTTTTTGCAGAGATCACATTCAAGCCATTTAGACCCGGTAGCTGCTGTGGATCTGTTCCATCCGGTAGTGCCTGTATTGCAGACTTTTGTGAGGCATAGCCGGAGGGATCCAAATCAATATCGTTCCCCGAAGGTGGTGGACCGTAACTGTCAGCGGGCCCAGTTAAAAACTGTGTATGCTGCTCAGCCACAGGGACGCTCTGTGCAATAGCATTATAGGCATCAGGCGATGCCGCCGAGACGCTGTCAAATTGTTGCTGTTGATGCACTTGGTAGCCGGTCCTGCCATCTAGGTTTGGACCTTGGCCACAATTGTGCAGCGCTACCTGCGGCTGTTGGTGCTGTTGAGGACCCACCCCTCTCCGACCCCATAAAGTATATATATTCTTGATCAGCATCAATAGCGGAGTCGATCTAGCCATGTCCGTCTTTTTGTCCGTCCGTCCGTAAATCGTCCGTATGTTTGAACGCAAGCATATCAGAACCTATAAGAGCTAGAGACTTGAGATTTGGTAAGAAGGTCCTCCTAGTCCATGCGCAGATCAAGTTTGTATCCGATAATCGATAACTTACTCCGTTTCCAAGCAATTGATAAAAATCTATGTCGAAATACTGCTTTTTGAACAAATTGGGTAAATACTAAGAGCTAGAGTCACCAATCTTGATATGTTTATTCTATAGTAGTATATATATATTAAGTATCTCTCATTTTATACCATTCGCCATCTCCCCGCTACTACCTCATAGCTATAAATCAAGTTAATAACCCAACTTGTATTGCCAACCAAAATTTAAGCTACAATTTTAATGCTATTTACTTTTTGAGAATACACAAATATTTTATGGTACAATAAGATACTGTAGAAAATTTCATAAAGATCGGTTGAGAAAAACCCAAAAGTTATGTGTTTTACTGCGCAATTGGATGGGGCAGCAAGCGCAAATTCCAAGAATTTCTGTATACATGTACACACACACACTCATGCGTGATTTTATTGAATTCTATCAATAGCATTGCAATTGCGATTGTATTGTTTTCTGTGCTGCTATATTATTTAGTTTTTTTCTCACTTAGACTCAATTATTGGTGTGGCTGTTGAGTAGAGGCGGTGGCAAGTGGTGTGGTCTGTTTCGAGTTCGCGCCCTATCGATGAACCTTTTTTTGTGGCTGGTGTAGCTGTTGTGTAGAGTCGGCAGCAAGTAATGCGGTCAGATGCGAGTTCGAACCCTGCCAAGAAACCTTTTTAATATTTCTTTATTAAGACAAACGAGCGCGTAGCGCGAGCTGCAGCTGGTGTTGGAATAAGAGGGTTCAGGGTATCCCCTAGTCGGGAGCTCCCGACTAGAACCTCTTACTCGTTGTGGCCTGTTGCTATGCCTCTTTCGGATTCTTCAAAGAGGCATTCTGATTCATATCGAAGTCCGGGGAAGTTCCTTCACTTATGCGTAGGAGGAGTTAACACAATTACCCAACTACAGAGCGGGTCATTAACCAAGGCAACCAAAGTTGCAGACGCAGCAAGCCGATATACGACACCATAAACGAGGCACAATATCAGCGATTTTAAGGAGTAGGGCTAGCTTACGTTATGTTCGTTAAAGTTAGTTGAATTTTTGACAACAAACCAGACGGTACCTACGAGCTCCTAAATTTCTTAATTTGTATACTGTGTCAGGAATACCCGACAAAGGGTGACCATGAGCCCTCTTCTACCAACACCAAACCTACTTTTTGTCAATCTGAAAACTATTGTATGCTAAATGGTTATATATAGGCTATTTTAATATATATCTGTCTGATGCATACGTATAACCATTATACCCATTATTTTCATTATCCATTTCCAAGGGTATAAAAATTAATTTTGTTACTTTTAAATAAACTGTCTAATTTTTTTCTTGAAAAATTAAATACAAATGGTAACATTAAAAAATAAATAGTTTATTAAATATATTTTATACATAACATTAAATATAAAAAAAAAAATTGTGTATTTTTATCCTACTTCATATTAAATGGCTTGAATATATATCGTAGTGGATTCCAAACAATAGATACTTAAATATTGACTCTACTTATTGCTTGGTCTCTTCCTCCAAATCGGCAGCATAAATAGGAACAATTTCCATTCCTTTTGATTGCAGTTCCATTCCCTTGTCATTTGTTCCGGGTGACACGCGTACTTCAACGCTTACATTATCTTGCTTTTTTTCATGTTGCTCATCTTCCCCATGCTGCTTTTTGTCGTCGTGATACTGTTCATCAGAGCGACTGTGCGCACTATGATTCTGTGGAAGTGGCGATGACTCTTGCGGCTGCTCAATGGCTGTTAGTATGGACTGCAGAAGACCTTGTGACAGGATCTCCTCATGATTCGCATTTGGCTCACTAAGGGCAGCACCGTTGCCATGGTTGTCACCCACCTTGATTAATTGGCTGCCAAACTGTACTTGAAAGTTCTGAGCTGGTTGCACGCTACTTGTACCTAATTGAATGCTTTGCGACTTTTTGCAGAGATCACATTCAAGCCATTTAGACCCGGTAGCTGCTGTGGATCTGTTCCATCCGGTAGTGCCTGTATTGCAGACTTTTGTGAGGCATAGCCGGAGGGATCCAAATCAATATCGTTCCCCGAAGGTGGTGGACCGTAACTGTCAGCGGGCCCAGTTAAAAACTGTGTATGCTGCTCAGCCACAGGGACGCTCTGTGCAATAGCATTATAGGCATCAGGCGATGCCGCCGAGACGCTGTCAAATTGTTGCTGTTGATGCACTTGGTAGCCGGTCCTGCCATCTAGGTTTGGACCTTGGCCACAATTGTGCAGCGCTACCTGCGGCTGTTGGTGCTGTTGAGGACCCACCCCTCTCCGACCCCATAAAGTATATATATTCTTGATCAACATCAATAGCGGAGTCGATCTAGCCATGTCCGTCTTTTTGTCCGTCCGTCCGTAAATCGTCCGTATGTTTGAACGCAAGCATATCAGAACCTATAAGAGCTAGAGACTTGAGATTTGGTAAGAAGGTCCTCCTAGTCCATGCGCAGATCAAGTTTGTATCCGATAATCGATTACTTACTCCGTTTCCAAGCAATTGATAAAAATCTATGTCGAAATACTGCTTTTTGAACAAATTGGGTAAATACTAAGAGCTAGAGTCACCAATCTTGATATGTTTATTCTATAGTAGTATATATATATTAAGTATCTCTCATTTTATACCATTCGCCATCTCCCCGCTACTACCTCATAGCTATAAATCAAGTTAATAACCCAACTTGTATTGCCAACCAAAATTTAAGCTACAATTTTAATGCTATTTACTTTTTGAGAATACACAAATATTTTATGGTACAATAAGATACTGTAGAAAATTTCATAAAGATCGGTTGAGAAAAACCCAAAAGTTATGTGTTTTACTGCGCAATTGGATGGGGCAGCAAGCGCAAATTCCAAGAATTTCTGTATACATGTACACACACACACTCATGCGTGATTTTATTGAATTCTATCAATAGCATTGCAATTGCGATTGTATTGTTTTCTGTGCTGCTATATTATTTAGTTTTTTTCTCACTTAGACTCAATTATTGGTGTGGCTGTTGAGTAGAGGCGGTGGCAAGTGGTGTGGTCTGTTTCGAGTTCGCGCCCTATCGATGAACCTTTTTTTGTGGCTGGTGTAGCTGTTGTGTAGAGTCGGCAGCAAGTAATGCGGTCAGATGCGAGTTCGAACCCTGCCAAGAAACCTTTTTAATATTTCTTTATTAAGACAAACGAGCGCGTAGCGCGAGCTGCAGCTGGTGTTGGAATAAGAGGGTTCAGGGTATCCCCTAGTCGGGAGCTCCCGACTAGAACCTCTTACTCGTTGTGGCCTGTTGCTATGCCTCTTTCGGATTCTTCAAAGAGGCATTCTGATTCATATCGAAGTCCGGGGAAGTTCCTTCACTTATGCGTAGGAGGAGTTAACACAATTACCCAACTACAGAGCGGGTCATTAACCAAGGCAACCAAAGTTGCAGACGCAGCAAGCCGATATACGACACCATAAACGAGGCACATTATCAGCGATTTTAAGGAGTAGGGCTAGCTTACGTTATGTTCGTTAAAGTTAGTTGAATTTTTGACAACAAACCAGACGGTACCTACGAGCTTCTAAATTTCTTAATTTGTATACTGTGTCAGGAATACCCGACAAAGGGTGACCATGAGCCCTCTTCTACCAACACCAAACCTACTTTTTGTCAATCTGAAAACTATTGTATGCTAAATGGTTATATATAGGCTATTTTAATATATATCTGTCTGATGCATACGTATAACCATTATACCCATTATTTTCATTATCCATTTCCAAGGGTATAAAAATTAATTTTGTTACTTTTAAATAAACTGTCTAATTTTTTTCTTGAAAAATTAAATACAAATGGTAACATTAATAAATAAATAGTTTATTAAATATATTTTATACATAACATTAAATATAAAAAAAAAAATTGTGTATTTTTATCCTACTTCATATTAAATGGCTTGAATATATATTGTAGTGGATTCCAAACAATAGATACTTAAATATTGACTCTACTTATTGCTTGGTCTCTTCCTCCAAATCGGCAGCATAAATAGGAACAATTTCCATTCCTTTTGATTGCAGTTCCATTCCCTTGTCATTTGTTCCGGGTGACACGCGTACTTCAACGCTTACATTATCTTGCTTTTTTTCATGTTGCTCATCTTCCCCATGCTGCTTTTTGTCGTCGTGATACTGTTCATCAGAGCGACTGTGCGCACTATGATTCTGTGGAAGTGGCGATGACTCTTGCGGCTGCTCAATGGCTGTTAGTATGGACTGCAGAAGACCTTGTGACAGGATCTCCTCATGATTCGCATTTGGCTCACTAAGGGCAGCACCGTTGCCATGGTTGTCACCCACCTTGATTAATTGGCTGCCAAACTGTACTTGAAAGTTCTGAGCTGGTTGCACGCTACTTGTACCTAATTGAATGCTTTGCGACTTTTTTGCAGAGATCACATTCAAGCCATTTAGACCCGGTAGCTGCTGTGGATCTGTTCCATCCGGTAGTGCCTGTATTGCAGACTTTTGTGAGGCATAGCCGGAGGGATCCAAATCAATATCGTTCCCCGAAGGTGGTGGACCGTAACTGTCAGCGGGCCCAGTTAAAAACTGTGTATGCTGCTCAGCCACAGGGACGCTCTGTGCAATAGCATTATAGGCATCAGGCGATGCCGCCGAGACGCTGTCAAATTGTTGCTGTTGATGCACTTGGTAGCCGGTACTGCTGACTAGGTTTGGACCTTGGCCACAATTGTGCAGCGCTACCTGCGGCTGTTGGTGCTGTTGAGGACCCACCCCTCTCGATAGAACTGTCTTTTGGTTAAACTGTTGAGCCTGCTGCGTTAAAGGAAGTGCATGCGATTGGACAAACGGTGGTGTATACGTCGAGATGCTATAGCTGTTTTTTGCGTGCTCGTTCTGCCGAAAAATATTTGCAGCCGCTTGATTTGAAAAATGTTGCTGCGCTGCCGGTGGTGGAGGTATAAAGTTAGACTGTGGTAGCTTCAATAGAGCTGGAGAACCATACTCCTGGAAGTTAGCAAGCTCTTGATGTGCAAAAGCGGGTCCATATTGCGACTGCGGCAGTTGCTGCTGTACAATAATTTGCGGTGGCGGCTGCTGATTCAGGGGCGCTCTGTTAATGGCCTGCGATGTAGATGATGAGTCACTTAGTGCAATTTCATTAGCGGCAGGTGGAATATATGTGGGGGTCTGCTGCGGTGGCTTTTCGCCAAACTGATCCAGATGCTGCACTGTGGCGCCTATAGATTCGATAAGACCGGCAGGGACGGGCGGACGGAAGGCTACTGGTGACTTAGGAAACCCAATGCCATGTTGTGGATTGCCAACTGGTGAGCTGAACTGGATGTTAACGTCGGAATGATGTTGCGAATGGGTTTGGGACTGACCATAGCTGCTTGTAAGGGCAGTAAAATGCGGCGCCGGTCCAGTGGCGCCAAAATTGCTACCAATAGTCTGATATTTGTGGTTATGCAGAGTACCCGGCGCAAATGAATCTGCTGGTGGTTTAGAGTAAGTATCGTCAATTGAGCCTGCGGAATTCTATATGCAAATTTTAAAGAAAATATATCAGTAAACTAATTTATTTGAACTGATTGCCATATGGTTACCCACTTGCAAAGCTTCAGAGTGAATGATGTTCAGAAGACCATTGTTGCTTGCTTCTGCTTTTCCGTTAATGGTCTCATCCTGCAGTGCGACTGCCACTAGTTGTTCGTCAGAAAGCCCGTCAACAATTGGAACGTCAGTGGCTCCACCCACATTGCCAGTGCTCTGGCCCTGGCCGACATTCCTGTAACCGCCTAGGGTATCAATGTGGTTCTCTTCAATATAGGTACCTATGGGCGCTGAAATTGGCTTCCAGCCATCACACGCAGTGTGAAAAGGGGCCAGCGAGCCAGTCACGCTGTGAGTATGTCCAGACGCATCAATCTGGATCTGCGTCTGCTTAAAGGGAATACCACCTGGTCCGCTTGGTAACCGCTGTGTGTCAAAAGTACTATATATATTACTTGTCTCTGGCAAACGATTGAAAGACTCAGGTTGATGTGCAGGTAGATTGACAGGCAGCGGTGGTGGGCCGTAGTTTGGTGGTGTTTCGTAAACTGATTTGGATGGCAGATTCAATGGTCCGGAGGCGGGTGGGCCGTAAGACGTTGCTGGCTTATGAAATGGTTTATACAACTGAGTGGCATAGGGTAAAGCCCGTGGTGGGGCAGGAAGTGGCGGCCGGTACTGTGGTACCAAGTGATGCTGCTTATTCGGCGTCGGCGGACCATACTGTGAAACAGCTAATAATGGTGGACCGTACTGTGATGGGGGCTGCGGTGGTGGACCATAATGAGCGGGTGGCGGTAAGCCATACTCTGGTGCTGGATTATTATGTACGTTCGGTGGTCCATAATAGGGCTTGGGAATACCAAAATGGTTTTTCACTTGCTCATATAAGCCATTCTTGGACGATGATCCACTACCACCACCAAAATATGGTAGCTTAGGAGAGTCATATTTCAATGCCGGCGCACCGTACTCTCGGAAGGGAATCTGCTGTGGCACGCCGTACTCTGGAAGTCGTAGGTGATTTTGGCTATGGCCATACTGTGGTGCTTGCCTAGGCGGTGGGCCGTACTTGTCAAAGCCCACCTCACGTCGCTTGAGCTCCTTTCCGCTAAGCACAGCCTTGGCAAAGGAAAAGCACAATGTCGTCAATAATATAACCCGTAGCAGCATCTAAGTAGAAAAAGGACCGTAAGAAATTAAACAATGTTTCAAACTAT